>SJXQ01001401.1:148733-191508 GCA_006408695.1 Aepyceros melampus | reverse complement strand
CTGCCAATGCAAGAGACATAAGAGACTCCGATTCCATCCCTGGGTCGAGAAGATCCCCTGGAGAACTGCATGGCAACCCACTCCAGTATTCCTGTCTGGAGAATTCCATGCACATTGGGGGCTACTGGGCTATAGTCCATAGTATTGCAGCAAAGAGTTGGCCATGACTGAAGTGACTTGGCATACATGCATGCGTGTCTGATCTAACTAGTATTAGAAATTGCAAGAAATAACAATGAATGTCCCTGAAGTCAGACCTCTGTATGAAGTGTGAAATCTCACTTTTTTGTTCTCTAATTAGAAATCTGGGTGAGGTTACTGCATAGATCTCAACTCTCAGGCCACTCTTTTCCTTGACTTACTGATCTCAACAGTCTAATCTTCCAGGAAGGTGCTGAGTTCCTTTCCTTAATAAAATTTTTCCCACCTAAAAGTCAGGGTTTGACATTAACGAAAAAGTCCATAGAAGTACCAAGCCTGTTTTTTGATAGGAAACACCAGGCAATGATTTTTTTTCCAGCTCCTATTTGCATTTTACCCATTTCATTTGCTACTTCAGGGCACAGATGCTCTCAGCCACCTGTTCTCTGAATAAATTCTTTCCCCAACTGGCTTACCCATTTGTTTTGATACAGGGGCAGAGCAGATTCCAGCCATCACTCACGTATTATGCCCATTCAATACACAAAGCTATGTCCACGTGCAGGCAGGAAGACCAAGTCATGGGCATAATTTCCAAATCTAGTTCTAAAATCTCAGCAAAGCTCATCAGGGGATCTAGGCTGCCGCTTAAGTACTAAGGGGAAGATGAGGAGAAAGGAAATATACTCATCTCTGATTGAAGATGAAGTGAAGGCTTTCGGGGGGGGGCTTTAGGAGGCCTTGATTTTTATATCACCCAGAGGACTTGGTGCAGCAAGTACTTTCAGTTGTAGTTCAGTTGCTCAGTCATGTTTGACTCTTTTTGACCCCATGGACTGCAGCACGCCAGGCTTCCCTGTCCTTCACTATCTCCCAGAGTTTGCTCAGACTCACATCCATTGAGTCAATAATGCTGTCCAACCATCTCTTTCAAGGCCTCGCACAAACCCCCTGGACGATCAGTGTGCCTGGATCTGCCAAGAGTTTCCTGTTACAAACACCTGGAGCTCACTGAGTGGTTGCTTTCTGTGTTCTGATCTTCCAGGGGGGCAGGAAAAGTGCTGGGGGTTGACACGACAGACAGGAGTTGGAGGGTAAATACCCTAGCTCCTTCCCTCCTCAGGTGGACCATCCCAGGGGTTGCCAGCAGGACTGAGCTCCAGCTGCCCACAGTAGTCACTTATTTATGAACACTCCATTTCTTTCTTTCCCACTCTCTCCATCTGAGCTTTCTGGAATTATTTCCCAGATAATCTGTTCTCACCCAAGTCTTTGCTTTGAGGTCTGCTTCTAGGAAGCCAGCCTGAGACATCTGCCCTTGCCAGCATTGCTCAGAAGTCAGTTGTGTCTGGTGCTATGGCGAACACGGTGGTCTTAGGCTCTGATTGCCCCCAGAACAACACTCAGTGTCCCAGGTCTTTTTGCTCTGCTAATTCCTTCTCTTCCTAGAAGTGCCTAGGGATGGGCCCAGCCTTCCTTTTGGTGAACCCAACCTTCTCCGCTACTGTCACTTTTCCCGCCTGGGCTCATGGCAGTGCGACATTTACCACCTTTCCACTGTTCTCTCTCAAGCCTAGAAGGCTGTCTTCTTTCAGGGATTACAGTGATTTTTAGGCTTTCAAAGAGACTGACCTTTGTCTCTGTTTCTTAAAGACCACCTTGGATGGGCTCATGTGAGCCATTCCTGACAGTTCCTTTTAAGTCAGTTGAGGCAAGTTCCCTCAGGGCTGAAACAGGGGACCTCTTGCCTTGTACCTCCCCTGACAAATGTACTCCTTTGCATAACTCTTTTCTCTTGCATATGAGGTCCCCAAGCCTGGTCCAACATACCCACAGACTTCACAGCTCTGTAGCTCAACATCCCTGGGAATCAACCCTCCTATGTCCCTTTGTCCTGAGAGCTTCCTGGGTGCAGATGAGGCATGCTTCTCTGTGTAGGCCGGGAGTCTGCAGAAGAGTGGGATGGCCAAGACCAAGTTGAGGCAAGTTCCCTCAGGGCTGAAACAGGGGACCTCTTGCCTTGTACCTCCCCTGACAAATGTACTCCTTTGCATAACTCTTTTCTCTTGCATATGAGGTCCCCAAGCCTGGTCCAACATACCCACAGACTTCACAGCTCTGTAGCTCAACATCCCTGGGAATCAACCCTCCTATGTCCCTTTGTCCTGAGAGCTTCCTGGGTGCAGATGAGGCATGCTTCTCTGTGTAGGCCGGGAGTCTGCAGAAGAGTGGGATGGCCAAGACCACAGACTCGAACCAGAACCAGACTGCCTGGATTCAAAAATCCCTCTCCGTCTGTTCCCAGTAGGTGACCAGGACCTCTATGTACCTCAGTTTCCTCATTTATCAAATGGGGATGGCTTAGCTCCTAGGATTGTCTAGGAGATGAACAGGGCACACACATCCATCTACCCTCGAATCTCAGACACAGGAGCACAGAGCCTTGCAGTACAAAATAGCCCGAATTGGTCAGGCTTCTAGTCTTCTCTTTTGCTACTAGTGCGTCATATTTAGTAAAACTTCTTTTCAAAAAAGAAAAAAAGACAATAAAACTAAATTTTAGAGGAAAAGGCAAAGCTGTCCAAGGAAACACATCTCTAGTATAAATGTTGAACTGAAAGTGGCTTGGAGGTGGAGACCTGGGTTATTTCTTGAGGAGCAGTCAGGGAAGGAGGAGTTTGGGGTTTGGTTCCTGAAGGAACCCCTGTGCCATTTCTGGGCAGCCAGGGCTCCCCCTCCTGGTAAACATTCATCAGTTCAGTTCAGTTCAGTTGCTAGTCATGTTCGACTCTGCAACCTCCTGGACTGCAGTATGCCAGGCCTCCCTGTCCATCGCCAATTCCCGGAGTTTATGCAAACTCATGTCCATAGAGTCAGTGACGCCATCCAACCATCTCATCCTCTGTCATCCCCTTCTCCTGCCTTCAATCTTTCCCAGCATCAGGGTCTTTTCCAATGAGTCAGTTCTTTGCATCAAGTGGCCAAAGTACTGGAGTTTCAGCTTCAGCACCAGTCCTTCCAATGAATACTCAGGACTGATTTCCTTTAGGATGGACTGGTTGGATCTCCTTGCAGTCCAGGGGACTCTCAAGAGCCTTTTCCAACACCACAGTTCAAAAGCATCAGTTCTTCGGTGCTCAGCTTTCTTTATAGCCCAACTCTCACATCTATACATGACTACTGGAAAAACGATAGCTTTGACTAGACGGACCTTTGCTGGTAAAGTAATGTGTCTGCTTTTGAATATGCTAAGTTAGTCATAACTTTTCTTCCAAGGAGCAAGCATCTTTTAATTTCATGGCTGCAGTCACCATCTGCAGTGATTTTGGCATGGCCTGCTGTTTAATTAAGAGTGTTAATTCATAGCAAAAGTTGACTTATTTCCTGGGAGCCAGAAAAGGCATGGGGCTTCAAGGTTTGTGGGTCCAGAAATCTCCAAATAGGTGAGTGTCTCTAACAGTGTTATTCAGTATGAAGCCATTAGTCACAGGTGGCTATTAAAATTGAAATTAAGCTGATGCAAATCGATTACAATTAAAAACTCAGTTCCTCAGCATCGCTGGCCACATTTCAATAGCCTGTGGCCAGGATCTCCCTATTGGACACTGCAGATCTAGAACATTTCCATCACTGTAGGAAGTTCCATTGACCAGTGCTGGTCTATGCTGTATGCACAAATTGTTTACAATTTTTGGCTTTGTGGTTTCCCAGGATCAAAACCCTAAGTCACAGACCCCCACAGAAAAGACCCCTTGGACTCAAATCTTGTTTGCCTGTGACAGTGGTGCCCTTGCAAAGTCTGTCTGTTGCTGTAAGAAGCTCTCAGAATCCAGTGTTGAGGGAGAAGGCCAAGTGGCGAACCAAATGGGCGCGACTACTTTAATGAAAAGATGGAAATGATTTTGCAATCAATCCTGTCATTATTTTTAAGTGAGTGTTTTTCAAGTTCTCGAGATCAGTTTGTTCTTGTGGGCAAATTAAGCATGTCTTCAAAAATCTCGTTTGTGCCATTAAACTGATGAGCGCACTCTTCCTGGTGCAGAGATAAATTCCAGCTCCGCAAGGTCAGCCGATGACACATGCTAAATTGGTGAGCTCTTAATTAATGAAGTTTTAGTAGAACTATCATTTTCTCTAGTAAACATTTCGTTTCAGTTGCTTTTTCAGAATTTGAGTTGCCTCAGTGACTAATTAACATAGAAGAGATACTGAATTGCTCTGTAACTATGTGAGTGATTTCCATTTTTCCCTCTGCTGGTATTTGCTCTCGCCTTCATTTTCCAGACTGGCACAAAGAAGGGAAGAATAACACCCTAGGCAGGCCCATAAGATCACATGTAGTATTTGTGGGCTATAATATTAGGGGCTCTTGTTGCTGCTATTTCCGTAACATAAATTTAAGAAATTTTGAAAACTCTGTTTCAAACAGTTGATAAGTAACTTTCCCCACACTGCATTTTGAATTACCCCATGGTTCCAGGAGCTATAATAACAGGTTTTCAGAGAAAATTAAGAAAACCTGTAGAGAATTAATGTGGGGAACACTTGCATGACTCTAATAAAGTTTCTGTTAAGTACTTGAGTACCTAAATCTATTCAAGATGTTCTTATTCAGCATTTCACGTTTATATGGTTACAGATCACCCATTTTGAAAGTCTCTGAACAGTATGTTAGCATTGTTTTTTGAAAGTTTGGGGAAATATAATATGGGCCTCAGTATGAACTAATGAACGGCCCCTCCTTCTGTTCATTGGCTCCCTCTGAAGTAGGAGCCCCCTAGTGGAATCTTTTTGTTTTATACAAAAGATTCCCTCTGCAAGTACCCTGGATGCTAGGTGGATTACCTGACTGCCCTTCTCCTTACTTCTCCTGTGCCTGGATGCTTCCTATGTTCCCGAGTAGGATCTCTACCCACACCCTTCATAGTGCTAGTTCTTAAGCATCATGATGGGATTTGGGTGCACCTATCTCTCAGATGACAGTGATAATGTAGAGATGTGCAATTTAAGTTCCCAGTGGTACCTAAAGGAAGAAATGAAAAAGCACTACTGCCCTGGAAAAATTATACTTCTTACTTTCCAAATTCATCCTATCATTTCAATTTGGGGCTGATTTTTCTTGCCTTTAGGGGTTTTCTCTGCCAAGACTAGCAGCTTCAGTTCATGCCAGGCCAGCCTTCACTTGGTGATGAATGAGCTATGATTCAAGATGGAGTATGTTATACTTTTATCATTTGGCTTGGAAAAGTATTAGTCCCTAACAGGATTTACTAGTTAGCACTATTTGTTCCTTCTTTTAAAAAGAGCACATTGTTAATTTATTGTTTAGTAAATATTTTTCTTCTGACATTCGAATTTGGCTGTGAATCTGGGCTGAGGCACAGGCACATGGATGTTCACCATGGTGCCTGGTTTCTGACTTTGATGTCAAGAGAACAGTGTGTCTCTGGCTGTGTATAAAATAGAGCTAATAATAGGCCCTGCCTTGCAGGTGTGTTGGGAAAGGACGCTGATAAAGCACAGTGTTAGCATGAGTGGAAAAAGATGATGAATATTTTTAATATTGTCCATTTATTTCCATATTTTTCTGAACAACTGAATTGTGAGGGAGAGAGTCAGTGGTTTACACCTCATTGTTTTTCTTTTTTTTTTCTGTATCTTTCTTCCCTTCCTCGACTCCTCACACCAATGGAGTTTCTATTCCTTGGATTTGTTTACCTACTTCTAAGGTCACTTCTTTGTTACTCTTCAGTCTGGTTTTCAAAATACAGCCTTACCAGAAAGGTTTTAAAATATGTTAGTCTTGATATTTTCTCATTGGTTTGTGACCTTTTTCTCATTTCCTTGCATTTCCTCTCTTATATGTCACTGGAATTGAATCTTTTAAAATTATTTTATTTTTTAATTGAAGTATAGTTGATTTACAAAGTCGTGTTAGTCTCAGGTGTACAGAAAAGTGATTCCATCATATATATATATATATATATATATATATATATATAATTTTTTCCATTATAGCTTCTTAGAAAATATTGACTATGGTTCCCTGTGCTATATAGTAGGTCCTTATTATGTATCTGTTTTATATATAGTAGTATGTATCTTTTAATTTCATGGCTGCAGTCACCATCTGCAGTGATTTTGGAGCCCCCAAAAATAAGTCTGATACTGTTTCCCCATCTATTTCCCATGAAGTGATGGGACCGGATGCCATGATCTTCGTTTTCTAAATGTTGAGCTTTAAGCCAACTTTTTCACTTTCCTCTTTCACTCTAATCAAGAGGCTTTTTAGTTCCTCTTCACTTTCTGCCATGAGGGTAATGTCATCTGCATATATGAGGTTATTGATATTTCTTCCAGCAATCTTGATTCCAGCTTGTGCTTCTTCCAGCCCAGCGTTTCTCATGATGTAGTCTGCATATAAGTTAAATAAGCAGGGTGACAGTAGCCATGAAATTAAAAGATGCTTACTCCTTGGAAGGAAAGTTATGACCAACCTAGGTAGCATATTGAAAAGCAGAGACATTAGTTTGCCAACAAAGGTCCATCTAGTCAAGGCTATGGTTTTTCCAGTGGTCATGTATGGATGTGAGAGTTGGACTGTGAAGAAAGCTGATCACCAAAGAATTGATGCTTTTGAACTGTGGTGTTAGAGAAGACTCTTGAGTCCCTTGGACTGCAAGGAGATCCAACCTGTCCATTCTAAAGGAGATCAGCCCTGGGTGTTCTTTGGAAGGACTGATGCTAAAGCTGAAATTCCAGTACTTTGGCCATCTCATGAGAAAAGTTGACTCATTGGAAAAGACTCTGATGCTGGGAGGGATTGGGGGCAGGAGGAAAAGGGGACGACAGAGGATGAGATGGTGGATGGCATCACCAACTTGATGGACCTGAGTGTGAGTGAACTCCGGGAGATGGTGATGGACAGGGAGGCCTGGTGTGCTGCGATTCATGGGGTTGCAAAGAGTCAGACACGACTGAGCGACTGAACTGAACTGAGTGTGTATCTGTTAATCCCAAATTCCTAAATTATATCTCACTTCTGTTTCCCCTTTCTCACTTTTCTATATGTGTGTCTGTTTCTGTTTAGTAGATAAGTTCATTGGTATCATATTCATTTTTATTATTTTCTAAAATATTTGCTTATTTATTTACTGTTGGCTACATTGGGGTTTTGGTTGCAGCATGTGGGATCTTTTATGTTGCAATGTGTGGGCTTAGTTGCCCCGTGTCATGTGGGATCTTAGTTCCCTGACCAGGGATTGAACCCACATCCCCTGCACTGGAAGGCGGATTCTTAACCACTGGACCAGCAGGAAAGTCCCTGGTATCATATTTTAGATTCCACATATAACTGATATCATAGGATATTTGTCTTTCTCTGCCTGACTTACTTTACTTAGTTTGATGATCTCTAGTTCCATCCATCGGAGAAGGCAATGGCACCCCACTCCAGTACTCTTGGCCTGGAAAATCCCATGGATGGAGGAGCCTGGTGGGCTGCAGTCCATGGGGTCGCTGAGGGTTGGACACGACTGAGCGACTTCACTCTCACTTTTCACTTTCATGCATTGGAGAAGGAAGTGGCAACCCACTCCAGTGTTCTTGCCTGGAGAATCCCAGGGACAGGAGCCTGGTGGGCTGCCGTCTATGGGGTCACACAGAGTCGGACACGACTGAAGTGACTTAGCAGCAGCAGCAGCAGCAGCAGCAGTCCATCCATGTTGCTGCAAATGGCATTATTCCATTCTTTTAGAAGAAGAGGGAGCTTCATTCTAAGGATGCCATCCCTTAGAAAGCCTTGTATTTCTTTCTTTACCTTGTGACTTTAATTGTAACTTCTTTTCTCCTGTGTTCAAACTTTCTAGCTCCTGGCTATATCACCAGGTCATTTAGCATCTCAAATTGCCCCTTTGGGTTAAAAAACAAATAAAAATTCCTTTATACTCCCTATCCTTCTACTACCTTTCATTCCTTTGTGAGTAGTTCCCTTAGGAGGTTTTAATTGTCAAATCCAAAGGCCAGTTTTTGATCTTCATCTTCCTTGAACTACTTTGTAACATTTCTTGATATCCACTTTACTTTTCAAATCTTTCTCTCTTTGATTTCTAGTTCTTTGCTTTATTTTAATTTTCCTTATATTTCTTTGATTCTTCTTATCATTCTTTGCTGGCTGTTCCATTCCCATCAAACATTATGATTCCCTAAGAATTGTTCTTGGCTCCCTTTAGGGCCTCACAGTACATTCTATCCCAGGAGGATCTTAAATCCTCCTGGCTTCAAATGTCATTTATATGCTAATTACTCTTGAATATTGGCACTGGCTTCTCCCCCCAGTCTCCAGATCTTTACTCCAGATACAGGGTATCCTATAGCAATTTCAACTTTACAGTTACCAACTTTTATTATTGATCTTTTCTCCCTAAACACTTCTGCTTCTCTCGGTGGTAGCAAAGTTCGCTCAGTTTGCTCAGTAGAAATCACAGTCGTTCTCGTTGCCCAGTCCCACCCTCCCTGCCTCAGCAGTGAGTCACTTTTTACTTCTGCCTTGGACTTGTGTCTCCCTTCCTCCTGTGGCAATCACTACCTTGGTCTCATTTCCATCTACTCTACAAGGGTTGTTGCTTCCTACTTAGTGTTAACACCAGCAGTGTCTTCCCAGTGCAGGTCATTGCCACATTAGTATGAGAGGAGCTTTCCCAAACAACATTTGTTATTTTCAATTCTGCCTTTAAAACCTTCTTTTGCTCCTTGTTGCCTTGGGAATAAAAATTCATAGATCTGTGCATGGCAAAAAGCATGCTGCTTTCCAGACAGTGACTGCCAGGAACACACCTAGAATTGAATAAGTTGATTTACAGCCTATTGCAATGAGGGAGAATGTAAACCATGGGGAACCATGGATGTCCGGTGAAAGAGCATTAGAAGGACTTAGAGGATTTGAGCTAGTGTTAGGTGATTTGGGGAGTGTTCAAGATGCAGGACTTTGCTGTGGTTGGGATTCTTCAGAAGTTGAGGCAATTCTGTGAGTACACAGGATTAACACACTGGATCTCTGAATCTTATCTACAAGGAGGAATAATAAAGTAAAGCTAAAATTATTTAGTAAAGAAACAGCAGTCACTTATATTAGCCAAGCTAGAGTGATGATGTTTGGCCATTTTTATGATTTGGACAGTACTCTGGTTTCATATGAGTTCAGACGTATTTATAGTGTCTTGTGTTTGTCTTGAACCACAACACACTGTGTGTCTGTGGTCATAGAGTGGCTTTGTCTGATGCTGATGTTCTGTGAAGTTGTCCGTGGTCAACAGGAGAATACCAAGGCCCAGTGGTGAATACCCACCAACTCCTATGTCGGGAGCCAGCATGAGGAATCCCACCCGTGATAAGGTCACGTGGCAGAGATTTGATGGGCAAGGACGAGTCAGATCTCAGGTTTTCCCCCTGGTATTTCCTGAGCATGTACCCCAAAAATAAGAATCTGCCTGCTTTTCCACTCTTCTGACATTCTCTGGAAAAAGTTAACTCAGGGCTTTAGTCTTCTGCATTTGAAAGGAGTGTTTCAGCTCAACCCCCTCTGATAACGCTCTAACTTAAATGCTCTAACTTGCCTAACAGGTTCCCTGGACCTTTTACAGCTTGTGAATTTGCTTACAGCCCCCAATTGCAAGGGGCACAAAAGCTTAAATATCTTAAAGTTACAAAACTTTTCTAAGAGCTAAAAATCCTATTGGTGACAGGATTTCACTGTTGACTCAATGATTGCTGCCAGACCTCCTTATTCTTTAGGCACCTGGGAGGATGTTAATCAATGTAAACAGGATATGGAAAAAGATATATAGTAGTTTTGATGTTAGCAACACTAGACTTTTGAGTTAATTAACACAAATAAGTCTTCTGGTTAACAAACCCTTATCAGAAAAGAGCGTAAAATGTTAATTGGCCTTTTGGCTGGAAGATGATGTAAATCACCTAAGGCTTGTGTATACTAGGTATGCAGAGAGAAAAGCCTGGTATCGATAAGAGTCTGGGCTGCTGACACTGCATAATTTTATACATTATCCATTGATCTCTATGTAAAAAAAGGGTATAAAAGACCTTGAAGAACAATAGGGGCCGGAGCCAGTTGCTGGACTGGTTTCCCTCGTGTCTTCTCTCTAATTTCTGGCTGACTTCCCATCTGGGGCGTGGAGGCTCGCCATGTCTACTTACTTGTCCCGGCTTTTAAGTTTCGCGCGAAAGGGAGTCCAGGGCGGGGCACCCTTAGAGATTCAAGCGCTCGCTGGTGGCCCCACGTAGATGGTGCAAGCTCCTTGTCTGGAACTTTATTGGCTTTCCACGTAAACCAAGTTATTCAGCCTTCTTTTCTTCATCTAAATTTTCCTACTATACTATGATTTCCTAATCTAATCTTATATTTCTAAATAAATAAGTGTTTTTCTCACCTATCCATCTCCCCTTCGAATCACCTTGGATCCACTGGGGCTGGACCTTGGCACTCCTAGATGCTGGAGTTACTTTTCACTTACTACTTTTTGCCCTCTGTTTCCAATGGGTCCCTGTAGCCTTCTCTTCTACCCTTGACACACTCTTGCCCGCTTCTACTATTTTTCCTACTTTGCAGCCTACTAATGCTGAAAGTCACATAGGTTTCTTAACCAGGCCATGCCATTTCTTAGTTTTCTGCTTTTGACTTTTTCTGAAAACAGACTCTCATGATCACTCCTGTATTTCTGGTGGGAAAACACAAAATCAACTGTCTTATTCTTAGGAGAGTTACATTATGGTACTTTCTTACACTGTAGTAAATTTGTTTCCTTCACCGTATTATTCCTTTCCCAATGAATAACTTGACAGCTTTGTACAACTTTGAGCCACTTATGTATCCTTTAACCTACTCAGTTTGTTTATTCGTAAATTAGGTAGTACCAACCCAGAAGAGTTGTTTTAGGCATAATATGTGCAAAATGCTTAGACCATTTCCCTAAGCCATAACAAATAACAAGTAAAGTAAATAACAAATATTATCTATTATCATTATTATTGTTGGTGGCATTGGGCAGTGTTGTCAATTTTATTATTGTTTTAGCAATATTTTCACAATGAATTCAAGGCCTGACCCATAAAATGGTGGTAGAAGAAATGTTTTGTATTTGTATATTTCTTTCTGCTGTAGAGTACTTGTGTGGTTATTATTTGACTTAACTTTAGGACAATATCAGGTAATTCTTTTCATCCTCAGTTTGAAATTGAGGAAACAAGTGTGCAGTCATTAGCTGGTATGCCAATGATCACACTCAAAAAAGTTGAGGTATGATACTTCAAGGACTTCCCAGGTGGCACAGTGATAAAGAATCTGCCTGCCAATGCAGGAGTAGTGGGTTTGACCCTGAGTCAGGAAGATTCCATGGAGAAGGAAGTGGCAACCTATTGCAGTATTCTTGCCTGCAGAAACCCATGGACTGAGGAACCTGGAGGGCTACAGTCTATGGGGTTGCAAAAGCGTTGGAAAACAACTGAGCATGCATGCATGATATTTGAACCAGGGTCTGCTCATATCTGATTCAGTGTTTCTCAAAAACTACATGTCAGTTTAAACTACAACTTTTCCATGTGCATTGTTGTATTCTAACCATACTTCCCAGGTTGTGTAGTCTCTAATTGAAAATACTGAGCCAAAAGATGAATCTATCCAAGAAATCCAGCCCATGTATAAAGCATTTTGGTATATGGGAACATACACACAGGTACACATTCTTACATGAAACATGAAATATAGATTTTTAAAATGAAAGTTTGATAGTAACTGTGACTATTCTCTCTGTCACCTAACAGGTTGTTCACACTTAGTGACTCATCTGTTGTTATGAAAATTTTGACTCTATCTTTGGCTGATTCAAGTATGTCCTTCCACAAGTTTGCAGCTAGAAGGCTATTGCTAGCAGCTTACAATAATAAGAATATAGTGATGGGAATGCAGGATTGGAGAAAAGGATATTAAGAATTACGTAGCAGAAGTAGATCAGATCTGGCAAAGAAATTTAGTATTTCAGATGAGTCCATTTGCCTGATTGCAATTGGTATGCACTGTAAATTATTGCTTAGAAGAAGGGCGACAATTTGAAATCCAACAACAGAGAATAAATATGTAAATTGTACCATTCTTTGAAATAGCAAGAAACTATTATACCTTAATTCACTTGTGCTGTCACTGTCCATTTTAATACAGAAACACTGGATTCGTTCTACCTTTAATTTGTTCATTGCCTATCCTAAATTTTCCTTGTTGTAGTGGATAGCTACTGTTATAAAACAAGAAAGACTAATAAATTAGGACTGACTACCTTGTATTGCATGAGCCAATGCCACAAACTTGGGAATTAAAATTTGGTGATTTTGCTTGAATTTAGTGCAAGTCAACTGTTGTCATTTTTAAGTATTTTTGGTTTTAGGATTCATGTGGCAATGTTTTTAAAAATGTTATGTAACATTTTAGTATTAATTTCTACTTTGGTCCTTCAGTTGCATGCTATTGTATTACTTAATGTGGGAATCATTTTACAAACCTAGTTTTTTTCTTTATACCTTGATGAAAAATTTTATATACTTATCAATAAATTTCATTTTCATTAAAGGTCATTTTTGACTAAGAATAGTAGAGAGGCCTCTAGAGCAATGCAGTATGCTTGGAGAAAGAGTAGATCCAGCAGTCAGGGAGTAATTATTGGGGACTCACTAATCTAAGGTGGCGAGTAGATACTGAGACAGAGCATAGTCCTCTGAACTCTAGAAGTTTACACCCTGTATCAGTGTTTTATAAACCCCTTTCTTCTGTTTCTTTTCTTCATGTCCTAGAATCTGTTATTTTAAGAAGGTGTTACTAAACCGTTCTGTTGCAAATAGGTGTGGTGGAGTTGAAGAAAGCCACTGGTTTACCAGGTGGCCCTGAAAGGTCCCCAGAACTCTGATGTTCCTCAGAATAAGGTGATGAAAAAGATGCTGTTTTGAAAAGATAATAGCATTTCATGGCAGCAAAAGTTGTACCGCAATGCATCACACAGATATGAAGCTCAACAGGAATTAGACAATGAACTATGAGATCTAAGTAATTAAGTTTGTTCATTACAGAAAGTATTTGAAACATTATATGAATATCAGTATCCAAGACATGGAAGCAACCTAAATGTCCATGGACAGATGAATGGATAAAGAAGATGTGGTACATATATGCAATGGAATATTCAGTTCAGTTCAGTTTAGTCACTCAGTCGTGTCCAACTCTTTGTGACCCCATGAATCACAGCACGCCAGGCCTCCCTGACCATCACTAACTCCCGGAGTTCACTCAGACTCACGTCCATCGAGTCAGTGATGCCATCCAGCCATCTCATCCTCTGTCGTCCCCTTCTTCTCCTGCCCCCAATCCCTCCCAGCATCAGAGTCTTTTCCAATGAGTCAAGTCTTTCCATGAGGTTGCCAAAGTACTGGAGCTTCAGCTTTAGCATCATTCCTTCCAAAGAAATCCCAGGGCTGATCTCCTTCCGAATGGATTGGTTGGATCTCCTTGCAGTCCAAGGGACTCTCAAGAGTCTTCTCCAACACCACAGTTCAAAAGCATCAATTCTTTGGTGCTCAGCCTTTTTCACAGTCCAACTCTCGCATCCATACATGACCACAGGAAAAACCATAGCCTTGACTAGACGGACCTTAGTCAGCAAGGTAATGTCTCTGCTTTTCAATATGCTATCTAGGTTGGTCATAACTTTTCTTCCAAGGAGTAAGCCTCTTTTAATTTCGTGGCTGGACTATTACTCAGCCATAAAAAGAACAAAATAATGCCATTTACAGCAACATGGATGGACCTCGAGATTATCATACTAAGTGAAATAAGTCAGACAGAAAGACAAATATATGATGTCACTTATATGTGGAATTTAAAATACTGTAAATGAACTTATTTATAAAACAGAAACAGGCCTACAGACTTTAATAACAAACTTATAGTTACCAAAGGAGGTGGAAAGAGATAAATTAGGAGATAGGGATGAAAATATGCACACTATGTATGTCTTTTCTTCTGCCTCAGTTATTCTGCTATTGATTCCTTCTAATATATTGTTCATCTCTCTTTGTTCTTTAGTTCTTTGGCAAACATTTCTTGCATCTTTTCCATTCTTTTCTGAGATCCTGAATCATCTTCACTATCATTATTCTGAATTCTTTTTCTGGAAGTTTGCCTGTCTCCAACTCATTTAGTTGTTTTTCTGGGAATTTATCTTGTTCCCCCATCTGGGTCATAATCCTGTTTCTTTTCATTTTGATTAGCTTTCTGTGATTGTGGTTCTGAATACTGCAGGATTGTAGTTCTTGTTTCTTACATCTGCCCTCTGGTGGATGAGGATGAGAGGCTTCTGCAAGCTTCCTGATGGGAGGGATTGGCTATGAGAAAAACTGGTCTTGCTCTGGTGGGCAGAGCCATGCTCAGTAAAACTTTAATCCAATTGTCTGATGATGGGGTGGGGCTCTCTCCCTGTTACTTGTTTGGCCTGAGGCAACCCAGACCTGGAGTCTACAGGCTAATGGTGACCTCTAAGAGAACTTATGCCAAGCCCTATCTCCCAGGACTGTTGCTGCCAGTGTCCCTGCCCTGTGGCAGGCCACTGCCAATGCATGCCTCTGTAGGAAACTCTCAAACACAGTAAGTCTAGCTCACTCTCCTGTGGGGTCACTGTTCCTTTGCCCTGGGTCCTGGTGCATACAGGATTTGCTTGTGCCCTCCAAGAGTGGAGTCTCTGTTTCCCCAAGTCCTATGGAAGTCCTGTAATCAAATCCTACTGGCCTTCAAAGTCAGATTCCCAGAGGATTCTCAACCACTTTGCTGGATCCCCAGTCTGAGGAGCCTGATGTGGGGTCTAGAACCTTCAACAGTGGGAGAACTTCTTTAGTGTTATTTTTCTTCAGTTTGTGGGTCGCCCACCTGGCAGGTATGGGATTTGATTTTATTGTGATAGCACCTCTCCTACCATCTTGTTGCAACTCTCCTTTGTATCTGAACCTGAGGTATTTTTTTTGATGGGTTCCAGTGTCCTCCTGTTGATGGTCATTCAACAGCTAGTTGTGATTTTGGTGGTTTCACAGGAGAAGATGAGCACATATCCTTCTACTCCACCATCTTGAACCAGTCCCTACACATTATATATAAAATAGATAAACAAGGACCTGTTATAGCACAGGGAACCACAATCAATATCCTGTAATAACCTATAAGTGAAAAGAATATGAAATAAAATATCTATATAGCTACCTATAACTGAATATAACATATATGTATAACTGAATCACTTTGCTGTACACCTAAAATTAAGACAGCATTGTAAATCATCTATACTTCAATTTAAAAAATAATTAAACAGTTTAGAAAAAACATGTCCAACAGCCCATGTCTGTAAACACACATACACAGTTTTTATGCTTGTACGTGAGCTATGTGATAAGTTAATTTATCATTAGCTTCCAGTTTATAAAAGTGTAATGAAAACTCTTGAATCAACTGAAGGTTTATGCCAGCTTGTCTTACTCTTCCCTAGCAGAGAAACTATAGGAGATCCAAATTTTCAAAAGGCTGCTTTGTTGAGACTGAAATCAGACTAGAAGTTGCCAGTGATGTCAGTTGAATGTGTAATTGACTCATGTTTTTATAGTTCTGGATATGCCCTCAGGAAAGGGATATTTTGTTTGAAGGGACCCTGTCCCTTCTAGCTAGTGGATATATGGACTCTACTTTGGTCTGCTTTCCAGAAAGAACTATTTCTTAAAATAGTAACACAAAATTTTCATGAGAACCCCATGACATCACTTGTGTAGGGTACTTACTGGGTATATTGTAAATATTTATTACTTAAATAATATGAATTTGTTATTTTTTCTCTGTACTCTCCTTGATTCATTCTTTTCCTTGTTCATCATCTTATTTTCATCTCTGATTTGGATTACTAATGTTTCTTCTGATAACCATTGTCTTTCTCTGTAAGTGGTGATCTTTCTAACTCTTCAGTCTAGAGTCTTTTTTTTTTTATCACTATAAGGAGTGTTTATGTGTCTATTGTCTAATTTTCTCATTTTCAAGTTTTTGAAGATTGTGGGGAACTTTGCTTTGGAATCTGCATCAACAGTAATTTTTGTCATTTAATAGATTGGGCTGGTTGTGCTCAATGCCTGATATTGTACCTGGTGCATGAGAGACATTTCATAGACATAGATTGAGTCAGTTGTATCTTTTGAAAACACTTTCCTTTAGAGAAAGCCCTAATGAAATTTTAAATAGAATTAAGGGCTGAATAATTATTGTAGGGACTGCCCTGTGTATTGTAGGATGTTGAACAGTGTCCCTAACCTGTAACCCCTAGAAGCCAGTAATATGCCTCCTTCCCAGTATCACCAGTAAAAAGCATTTCCAGAGATTGCCACGTGTCCTCTTGAGGTCATGATCATCCCTGGTTAAAAATATTGCTTTAGAGCAAAGATTGTGCATTAGTGGTGTTTATATCTTTATTACTTCCCTAAATTTGTCTCAATAAAACTACATGGGAGGGAAGAGTACTTACCTTAATATTAAGAGGTTGCCACTAACCTAAAAGGGCAGTGAAAGGAAAATAACACATTATTCTTTTATTAAATTTTTGCTGTGAAAAAATGTCATTTCTATTAAACACTGTGTTTAATCATATACTAGTTTCTTATTCTAGTACAAGTATCTCAGGTTGGGTGGGTGGCACTAAAGTGGCACTGGCCTTTACCAGTTATTTCCAGTGCATAAATGGACAGTCGCTGACATAGTCAGTAAATGGACATTCAAGACATAAGAGAGTCAATGAATTGTCCAGTAGTAAGCAGTGTGGGTTGCACTCTGGGAGTATGCTCAGATAAGTACAACCCCCAGCTGGACCATGGTGGGTGAATTGGCCACTGCTGATGGTATGCATTTTGATTAACACCGAGAATTGTGGATGAAAGAGAATTGTGGGAAAACAAGCAATTGTGGGAGAGTAGAGGATTGAGAGAGAGACTAGGAATTGTGGGAGGAATGGAGGATTGTGGGAAAGAATGGAATGGTGGGAAATGCAAGGAATTGTGGCAGAGTAGGGGATTGTGAAAGTGACTAGGAATTGCAGCAGAAACTGGGGGATTATGGGAAAGAATGAAATTGTGGAAGAGGGGGTGATTGTGGGAGAGTAGGATTGGAAGAGAGAAGGGGGACTGTGGGAAAAAGAATTGTGGAGTGGGAGAGAATAGAATGAAATTGTGGGAGAGAAGGACAGATTGTAGGAAAAAGGAGTAGTCGTGAGAGAATAGAGGCTTGTGGGAAAGAATGGAATTGTGGGAGAGAAGGGTAACTGTGAGAAAGAATGGAATTGTGGGAGAGAATGAAGATTGTGGGAAAGGGAAGGAATTGTGGGAGAGAAAAGGGATTGGGGAAAAAAAGAATTGTGGGAGAATGGAGGCTTGTGTGAAAGAATGGGATTGTGGGAGCATAGAGGATTGTGGGAGAAACTAAGAATTGTGGAAGAGAATGGAGGATTGAGGGAAAGATGGTGGAAAAGAATGGAGGACTGTGAGAAAATATGGAGTGTGGGAGAGAATGGAGGATTGTGGGAAAGCAAGGAATTGTGGAAGAGAATGGGGGGTTGTGGAAAACAGGATATTGTGGGAGATTAGAGGATTGTGGGAGACACAATAACTTGTGGTACAGTGCAGGGAATTGTGGGAAACAAACATTGTTGGACAATATAGAAAATTATAGGAGATGGGATTATGGGAAAACATGGAAGATTGTGAGGAAGAATGGAGGATTTTAGGAAGATGGAGAGATGTGGGAGAGAGAATTGTGGGATAAAATAGGAAATTTGCAGAGAGAACGAATAATTTTGTGAAAGGAGTAATTGCAGGAGTAGAAGGAGAGTGGTGGGTTAGGTAGTAATTAGGAAGATGAGTAATTCTGGGAGAGAAGAGAGAATTGGAAACAACAGGAAAGTAGGAGAAATGGTAAATTACGGGAGAGAAGGGCAATTTGTGGGAGATATGGAGAATTGTGAGAGAGATGGAGATTGTAAGAAATAACAGGAGTGTAGCAGAGAAGGAATAAATAGTGGGAGATAGTGGAGGGCTGTGGGATAGAATAGAAGATCTTGGGATGCAGCAGGGAATTGTGGGAAAGATGAGGATTGTGGGAGAAAATAGAGCATTAGAGGAAAAGAAAGCATGGTAGGAGAGATAAGATGCTGTGGAAGAGAAAAGAAATTGGCTCTTTGGGCTCCATTCCTCTTGTAGGGCCATGTCCTTCCGTTCTTGCCTTGTCACTGGTCCTATGTCATAACCAATACCTTTCTATGCTTTCCCACTAGAGCTACTCCCCTGCCACTCCCAGTGGGCCTACTGGCCACACCCTTTTCCCCTGACAGATCAGGCCTTCCTCCTGATGGTAGATCTGGAGAGTTGCTTTTCTCTGGCTTGAAATGATAAGGTAATTAATGTACATCAAGACACTTCCCTACCCCAATACTCTCAAATTTAGTACTCTAGGTTATGATTAAAATTAATCATTTGAGGGTTTTTTTTTTTTCGGTGCCACACAGCTTGCCTGATCTCAGTTTCCCCACCAAAGATTGAACCCATGCCTCCTGCAGGGGAAGCATGACATGAGGTGCATCTGACTAACCACTGGACTGCTAGGAAATTCCCAGGATTAGTCATTTCAGTTTTATCAAAAATCAAATATTCATGGGTGATGAGAAATGCAAAACGAATAAAGTATTGTCTGTGCCCTCCAGGAAGTTTCAATTGTGTGAGACACAGAAGTAAATCATGTTGGAATAGATGGATGCAGGAATGCAAATAGTATACTCTGGGAACACAGACTAAGGCAAGAATCACAAATAAATGGATTTGACAAGTCACTTATAAAACTCTACAACAAAAGCAAAAGAAAGGAAAGGTTTCAATTGAGATAGACCTGGAACAATAGCAAAGATATCTAAATGTTAAAAAATGAAAGCTCACAGTATTTAAGTTAAGGAAATAGTGTAAACACATACACAAAGAACAGAGGTAGGACATGGCCCCCTTGCCGGACTAGCTGGTAGAATGGCTCAGAGGGGGATGGGGAGGGGGCAATAGTGGAGGTCATCTGACTATCCTGTGCAGATCTTAGAGGCCAAAGAGATAGGCATTCTCTGGCATAGGCCCTGGGGTGCTCATGAATATTACCATGTGGAAACTTTGTTGTTCAGTCGCTCAGTCCTGTCTAAGTCTCTGCAACCCCATGGACTACAGCACACCAGGCTTCCCTGTTCTTCACCATCTCCTGGAGTTTGCTCCAACTCATGTCCATTGAGTTGGTGATGATATCCAACCATTTTATCCTCTGTCGCCCTCTTCTCCTCCTCCCCTGAATCTTTTCCAGCATCAGGGTCTTTTTCAATGAGTTGGCTCTTCACATCAGGTGGCAAAAGTATTGGAAATTCATCATCAGTCCTCTGAATTCGTCTAAATTCCATGAGCAAAGTAGCAGCTTACCTTTCACTCAGTCTTCAGAGAAGACAATGGCACCCCACTCCAGTACTCTTGCCTGGAAAATCCCATGGATGGAGGAGCCTGGTGGGCTGCAGTCCATGGAGTTGCTGAGTCAGGCACGACTGAGCGACTTCACTTTCACTTTTCACTTTCATGCATTGGAGAAGGAAATGGCAACCCACTCCGGTGTTCTTGCCTGGAGAATCCCAGGGATGGGGGAGCCTGGTGGGCTGCCGTTTATGGGGTCACACGGAGTCGGACACGACTGAAGTGAGTTAGCAGCAGTTTTCCCAGGCTAGTCATCAGTGATCAGGAGTCCCTGTAGATTCTGCCGCCTAAAAGGTCTCTTGCATCTGTCTCCACTTCACGCCAGCTTCCACTGTCTTCACTGATACACCACTGCTTCCTCTGTGACTTGTTACAGCTGGCTTATGGCTAGTATCTTGGCACCGGTCTCTCCCACACTATGCACTATGCTGGTCCTACAAGAACATCTGAGTGTTTCCCTCATTCCTTGTAAACTTTAACTAGCCTGTCATTGGCCATCAAATGAAGGACAAACTCCTTAGCAGAGTCTGAAAAGCCCTTAGCATCTGATCCAAACCTTCCCTCCAGCCCTCTGCAAGTCTTCCACACCATCTGGGCTATAGCCATCACCAAACCACGTACACACATTCTGTTCTCCATGTCCACACCGGCTCTTTGATTTTTTTGGTTTCTTCTCCTTCTCCCCTGATGGCCTCTCATGCCAGACTCAACTTGCTCGTCAGCTTCTCCAGAGACTCACCAATGGACTCCAAATGCAATATGGTACGTGCAATGAATTTCTTCCAAATAAAACAATAGTCTTGTACGTAGCTGTTTACTAGTTTCATACATTATCCTGGTCAAGGATATTTGTCCCTCTGATAAGATGCTGCTGACTATACAATAGATGCTCAATGAATATATACTTAAGATCAAATTCACCTAATTTGTGAAAGATCTCTAGTAAGTACAGGATATCATGTCAGATACTTAATAATAGAAACTCAGTGTGAGCCTTTTGGCCTTGGAGTAAAATAGTAAATACTTAAGGATATGATAAATAAGTCAGGTTTTGTCATGACTATTTAAATAAAGAGAAGCCTGTCTACATTTATCGTCTGCAGTTGGGTCTCTGGACTCTCCCTGCCCTGCCACACTTGTTGCAAGGTACTTCCTGTATTATGGAGAAGCTCCCTGCCTTTACACAAGAGACCTACATTGAAGCAGCTGGAAAGAAGGAGAAAGGAAACAGTCCATGACTAACCATATCTCAGTCCTAAGATCACTACTTTAGAAGAGAAGGTTGCCCATTCGTTCAGGTTCTGGCACATAGCCTATGGTTAAGTAACAGGAGGCTGCTGTGTGGGAGTCCTTCTGCCCTGGGCTGGTTTGGTTACATATATCCACATCTTTAGCTTTGATTTTAGGTGTAGATTGGAAATTTTTACTCTACTGTTTTGCTTATGAATTCTACTCGTCACCAGTATTTGTTTCATTTTTTTCTCAAACTAGATGATTTATGAGGTAGTTTTTAGACATTAGGTAATTTGTTATTATTGACATTTATTGACTGCCACTATTTGTCAGGCAATATGTAAGCACATAGCATCCAATATTCATTTGATAATCACAACATCTTAAGAGGAATCCCTTTTGTTAGCACCCTATTAGAGGTCCAGAAATGCTAAGTGAAGTTGGCAAGTCCTTAGCTCACTCAGAGGAAGCTGAGATGAAGAGTTCTGTATCCAGATGTCACTAACCTTATTTTGAGCTTATCACAATGACTCTTGCTTAGTAAATGTTGCTATTATTTGGAAGAGCTTGCTGCCGCTGCTGCTGCTGCTAAGTCGCTTCAGTCATGTTCGACTCCGTGTGACCCCACAGACGGCAGCCCACCAGGCTCCCCCATCCCTGGGATTCTCCAAGGAAGAACACTGGAGTGGGCTGCCATTTCCTTAGTCAGTATAAAATCTTAGTTAAAAAACAGGGGTCAGTGAAAATGAAAGTCGCTCAGTCATGTCTGACTCTTTGCGACCCCATGGAATATACAGTCCATGGAGTTCTCCAGGCCAGAATACTGGAGTGGGTAGCCATTCCCTTGTCCAGGGCATCTTCCCAACCCAGAGATTGAACCCAGGTCTCCTGCATTGAATGAGAGTTATTTCAAAAGCTTAGTCAGTATAAAATCTTGGTTACAAAACAGGGTTCAGGAACGTCCCAATTCTCAAGAAATTTTGTAAACTTTGCAATCAGTTTTCGGTGGGGCCTTTGGAACCATGCAGTACATCCAAAGCTATAAAAACTTGAATTTTCCATCAAAAAGTATAACTTCATATTGTTACATACAGCCATTAGACACTTATCAAGTGCAAAGTTCAAACAAGTACAGTATGGTCCATGGAACACACCATGATGTAGGCAGTGTATATGCATTCTGGTGGTGGTGGTAAACAGTAATGTAATAAATGGGGACATGTTAGGGAAGGGGAGGGGCTCTGCAGCCCCAGTGGGGACAGAGGAGGGGAGAGTACCTTTCCCCCTCAATGGCATATATTGAAATCAACTAATTGGTCCCAAGAGGAAGGAAGGTACTGCAACATACAGATTCTTTTTCTAAAGTTACTCAATGTTAAAAGGAAAATGTTCATTCAAGAAGAATCTTTAAAGAGGATAAAATCTGGAGTGTACAATTGTTTTAAAAATTCAAGAAAATCTCTTCCCACGAGTGATAAATAGAAAAGTAAAATGAAAGTTTGATTTTTGGCTGGACAGATAGAATAGTTGACGGAAGCCAAAATTAATGTTATAGTAATATTGACTCATTGGAAAAGACCCTGATGCTGGGAGGGATTGGGGGCAGGAAGGAGAAGGGGCCGACAGAGGATGAGATGGCTGGATGGCATCACCGACTCGATGGATGTGAGTCTGAGTGAACTCCGGGAGTTGGTGATGCACAGGGAGGCCTGGCGTGCTGCGATTCATGGGGTCCTAAAGAGTTGGACACGACTGAGCGACTGAAATGAACTGAGCTGAACTGAATGATGACATTGAGATTTAAATGGAAATGAAAACCATAGGTTGGCTTTATTCTGTCTCATTAACCATCTTAATTAGAAGACAATATGAGTAAATAGTAAAATGATAGGTTTTAAGTTGAGAGTATATTTGATAACTGTGAATATATATATAAACATGATTGAACTCTCATTTTAACCATTATCTTTAGGTGTATTAAATTACAGTTTTTAGAGAAACCTTATTTAGGTCTTTAACTGGTACCTTCTCCCTCTTTATTAGTTGGATTATTGGAAATAACCCAAGTAAGAACAGGAATTTACAAACAGAAGCAGAGAGGAATTTGTAAATTGTGAAGATAGGCTGAAGGTCGCACTCTGGGGGAAACGTTCATAAAATTAGAGCTTTCAACAGCCAAAATGCTGTATTCACCAGGAAGGAAAACAGTTTAGAAGAGGAAAGACTCAAGTCTATGTAAAACCTCACTTGCATAAGTAGTGTAAAAGGCAAAAGGCAAACTCTGCATTCTGCGACGTGTCCAACTTGAGAACTGTTAAGGTACCAAAGATCAGGTTTACCTTGGCGGCTGCTTAGAAGCTACTCTTGAGGCGTGCGGTCTACCTTGACAGCTAGGTTTTCTCAGAACATGACATGTGACTTCATTTCTGTGTGAACAATAAAATTAAAGATGCACTTTACCTAGGTGTCAGTGCCAAATATCATCTATTATGTCTTAGGTCTTAAGTTGCTGATTCTAATCATGGAAAATGAAGAAGGAATTTGGGACCCACTACCTTTTAAAAGCCTTGCTTCCCAGGTAGCACTAGTGGTAAAGAACCCGCCTGCCTAAGAGACACGTCTTCGATCCCTGGATCGGGAAGATCCCCTGGAAGAGGGCACTAGGGAACCCACTCCAGTATTCTTGCCTGGAGAATCCCATGGACAGAGGAACCTGGTAGGCTGCAGTCCATAAGGTCGCAAAGAGTGGGTGGGACACGACTGAAGCAATTTAACACACACCTAAAAGCCTTGCACAGTTAAAATGATAGCATTAGGTTAAAATAAGGTCTCTCTATCTTTGCACTATTGACATTTGAGGACTGGTGACTGTTTTTTTGTTGTTGTTGTTTGTTTTTTTAGCTTGGGGATTTTTTTGATGTCAGAATTTATTTTTCACTTCATACATTTTGAGTTTTTTTCTGCATTTTAGGTCGAATGAACTTGCCTGGTTTGGAGAATTGTATATTTATAAAATAATATATTTATATATATTTCTTTAATAACATAAAATGTTTTGGACAGAAATAATTGCTTTGGTGGGGCTTCCCTGGTGGCTCAGAGGTTTCCAGTACCCACCACCCCCCACTCCAAGGTGTGACAAGGAAAAATACCTTTAGACATTGCTTTGTGTCTCTTGGGGAGCAGAACCCTCTAGTGGATAAGAACCATTGTGTTATAGTAAGCCTGCAATAATATAGCCTATAGTTTCCTTTTGCTCCCAAGAACTCTGTATAAGTAAGTGATGGAGCCATGGAGGTGTGAATTTCCTGTTACTGTTTATTATTGTGGAGACAGAGTATCCCTATTGTTTGCCTCCGCCCAGTGGAGCCGTTTTAAGGCAACCTACTCATCACTCATTCACTCATTTGAGGCAGAAGCTACCCTGGGAAAAATTGTATTTTACAACCACATATAAAATATAGATGCCTGTTACATGAGCTTGAATTTTGACTTGATGTGTGTCATATGAAATGAATTATGCATGATGAAGACCTGGTACCATCCACTGTAGAACAATATGCCATAGAGAGAACCTTATTAATTGGGTGACTATCAGCAAGATATGAACAGTGTAATTCAGCTCTTACTCTGCCATTTTACCAATTAGTTACAGACCACTGCATAATTGTGGGTAAAGATTATTAGAAACTAGAAATGAGGAATCATGACTGATGGGAAAAATTCTTTGCACCTCCTGACTTGAGTACAACTCCTCATAGGAAAAGAGATTTTATAAAGATTTTTCTCTGGGTTTTCGCACGGAAGTAGCATCATATGCACAGTTAACTTCCTCAAATGCAGCTCTATTTATTGAGAGGTCAGGCAGGTAGAGGAGGGCAGAATAGGTGAGGATTCACACTGTCCCTGGGATCCTGCCACCCAGTTTTCTACCAATTAGCCTGTGCCCACAGGCAGTGGGGGAGGCTGCACGTTAGCAAAGCCTCTGGAAAGAATATTTGAATGACATTCCAGTTTCCTCCATCATTGACAGAAAAGTAAAGTACCTTCTCAGGTTACAGGGAAGTAACCCCAGAGACACACTGACCAAGGAAGAATTAGAGGGAATCTGAAGATTATCCCCAGAAGACAGTGGTGATGACAGCCTAAAGTCCCCTGTGGGATCTTCATAAATGTGCTGAGTGGCCGAAGCAGCAAACTACTTAAGTGATTTTATGGTTGAAATCTCTCCATAGTTCTTTTTAGATTAAGATATGCACATTTCTGCACAGGGTTACTATACAAAGCAGGAAGACTGTATCTTGGTGGTGGTTTAGTCGCTAAGTCTTATCCAACTCTTGCAACCCCATGGACTATAGCCTACCAGGCTCCACTGTCTGTGGGGTTTTTCAGGCAAGTAGGTTGCCATTCCTTCTCCAGAAGACTATCTTAGGGGCAATTGTAAGAGACTCCAAGGGTGACAAGATGCAAGCTTAAGACCCTGATGGCCGCCTCTGCTGAATCTCTACTTTATAGTCGGGCAAGTGAACTCGGTCACAAGTTTTACAAACTTAATGTGTGCTTTAAAAAAAATCCCCCAAAGCCTGACCCAATAGAAGTGAACTATTACATGTGGGTTCTAAGTGGAAAACAGCTCTTTTTACAGAAATATTCTGAACAAAAGAATATTGTGAAATACTGATCTCATTTCTTGTTTGTCTCAAAAAGCTTTCCTCATGTGCTTTCTTTTTACTCCAAGATTTTCTCAAATCAGTTTTCCATGGATTATTTTATTCTCATTTATTTTTTTTCCAGTGGACTGTGGGATCCTTGAGAGTAAAGTTTATAGTCTCTGGTCTCTACACTCCACACAGCTCCCAGCACAGGGCCTCACAGTGATCAGTATTTAGGCAGGCAGCAAGGAATGAATATTTGTTGTGACAACACAGGCTGGCTATAACTAGCGCCCTTTCCTGTTAATTCTCTTCTTTCTCTTATTGTTTCCACAAAAAATTAATATCTTTTAAAGCCCTGTTTTATTAAAATTAACCCCAAACTGAACATCATCTAACTAATTTATTTCTTATTTTGCCAAACTCTCCCACTTCTTAAGCGATTAAAAAGATTAATTTAGGTGAGTGTTTACTTGCTGAACCAAATTCCAGAAACCCAAAAAGAGATGTCCTTAGGACCATGGCACAAGTAGCGTCAGCAGTCTGATTGAGGAAAGCAACTGGTCCTGCATTCCATCTAGTTCTCCTGGAAATTCTTTTGAAGAGGTCACTGTAATCAGCATGACTGTGCTACCGGGAATAGTTGAAGAATCTTCAAATGTCATGGACTTCCACAATGGAAAATAGGATGTGTTTTCAAGACTTAGTGGGGGAGCTGGAGTTTTTATATGAGCCTAAAAGGTTGTGGGTGTTTTCCACAGGCATAAATGAATGTTGAGAGACTGGGCATCCAGTGCCAAAGCCATTGCAGAAACAAAGGCCCTCGAGAGGGAAGGTGTGTGCGGGCATGTTTGAGCTGTGGGGACAGAAGGAATTTGACTGAATGAACGTAAACATAGGGGAGAAAGGTGGATGAAATATCCTAGATGATGCATCAGATGCAGTAGCACAGACCCGTGAATGGTAGAACAAGGAGTCTAATTTTGCCTAGAAAGCCAGTGAGACGCCATTGACACCCATACATGTGTTGTGGAGTCATAGAAGGGGCATGTTGATGTTGTCTCAATGTTCATTTGTGGGCTTGTGCAAGAAGCTACAATGGGGCAGAGACTGGACATCAGCGACCAAGAATAGGCCATTGTAGGCTTTATCCATCGTAGTCGGAAATTGTGAGCAACTTAAATGTCCATTACAGTAAGGTGGGTAAATACATTGTCATATAGTAGTCCACGGTGTGAATGTATGTACCACAATGAAAAAGAATGCATCATCACTGCATGCAACAATGGTGTGTGCAACAGTTGGACCAATCTCACAGGCCAGTGCTGAGCAGAAGTCCAACAGGAGTCATTCCATTCATGTGAAGTTCAAAAAAACAAGTAAAACTAGCCATCAGTGTTAGTCATCAGAATGGGGTCTGTGTTTGTGAGGAGCATGGATGAGAAGGGAACAAGGTGGGGGGGTCCTCTTAAGGTATCGGAAGTAATCGGCATTCGTGAGTGTAACCATATGTGAAAATTCATCAAACTTCAGACTTAGATCTGTGCACTTTGCTGCATGTATGTTGTACCAAAATAAAACACCAAGAAACTAAACCCAGTAAACTAGGAGTTAAAAAAAAAAAAAGAAACAAAGAAACACAAAGTCACTGTAATAGTTTAGTGGGAGGGAAGAGGACTGAACTAGAGACCTGAATTAGAGAGAGCTAAACATGACAGCACTTAGGAGGTTGATGGAGCCCAGGGCTTGGAAAATGATTGGATGAGGACTCAGAGAAAGGAGAGGACTTAGAGAGGTCTTGAAGTTTTCCAGAGCAGGTAAATGTAAGGCTCTGTGCATGTTGCTTTAGTAACTAAAGTGGGGATTGGTCACAGTGTGTTGGGTCACATGTAAATAGTTAGGATGACCGTTTGATTTTCAGTGGCATAAGGGGCCTTGGCAGAATATACCTGGGCACTGAGGTCCTAGCTTATTCTGGCATGCCTCTGCTTCCTTTGTTCACATTTATAGAAATATAGGGACTCCCTAGTGGTACTTTGCCTTCCAAGATCCTCTGTATCTCATTAATATCCACCTTGGATTCCATCCAACAGATCCACTCTTCACTCTGAGAAAGTTAAATAAAAACTGTCTCACCAAGATCAATACAGAGCTTAACTCTGGATCCAGAAGATTCTGCAGCGTGCACTTATAGGAAGCTTTCTCTTTTGGGGGTCATTATGACCTACAAATGTTGATGCTTGGTAGCTAATGTTCATAGGATATTTGGATCTTATTACTATGACCACAGAAAGAGGTCATGAATATGTGCTCTCTGTTTCTGTTTTTTCATTTCTCTGTGTCCAGCTGGGTCTTGGAAAAATAGGTTTGGGCGCCACACGTGGCCCATTAGCTGTGTTTGGGGTGTGTGCATTTGAATTGCACAGTGAATTCTTGACAGAGTGACTGTCCTGGCAGTAGCTTCAGGCTTCCTAATGAATCAGCAGAGAGTACCATGACAGACACTGTAGGAGGTGGATGACCCAGCAGACTTTCACAGGAAGGCAGCATGCCCTCTAGGAAAGGATTGGGAATAACATGCACTTTTCCAAGCGGGACCCTGATCCTGGTTCACCAAAGTGGTGAAGGTGGCCCAGCAGCCATTTTAGCATTTGATAAGGACGAGTGTTCACATGGTTTAATTATATGATGATAGATGCTTTGTTTTAATAAAAGTCTTTATCTCAAAACTGTGTAGCTAATTCCAGGGAGCCATCTTGGCATGCACCAGCTGCTGAAATGGTCTTTCTCTCTGGCTGTTCAACAGTTATCTGTGCACGGAGCTGAAACCATTTTCTATATGGCTGAGGAAGTCCCTTTCTGGACTCCCTGTATAGCAAGCTTTTGCTGTAAGGGATCACATAGTAAACATATTTTCTTTTGCAGGAAATGGGATCACTGTTGCAGCTGATCAACTCTGCCATCATAGCATGGCAGCTGCTATATGCAATATACAAACCAATGAGCATGGCTGTGTTCAAATCAAACTTTTATTTACAAAATCCAGGTGGCTGTGAGATTTCCCCTATGTGTTGTAGTTCACCAGGCTCTCCTCTAGGGGACCTTTCATGCTCAGAGCCAAGTTCTGTTAGAGCTTCTGTGTTGTTTTACCTGTGTGTGCTGCCAGTGGATTCTGGAAACTTCATTTATATGAAGTTATCTCTAAGAGACACCTAGAAAGTCACTCTCCCTGCTTAGCAATTAAAGTTTAAACCATTGATGGAAAATGATCAAGAAATAAGGCCTGGAAGTTCTTGAGGACTAATGTTTACTTAGAAGAGTGGCACCAAATTTACTTTAAAACTTTTGAAACTTTGTCACTCCTTAGTAGTAATTACATTAATTTTTTTTTAAAGGGGCTTTCCTCATATCTCAGTTGGTAAAGAATCTTCCTGTAATGCAGGAGACCCGGGTTCGATTCCTGGGTTGGGAAGATCTCCTGGAGAAGGAAATGGCAACCCACTTCAGTATTCTTGCCTGAGAAATCCCATGAACAGAGCAGCCTGGCAGGCTACAGTCCATGGGGTTGCAAGAGTTGGACACAATTTAACTAAATCACCACCACCAAATTAGTTTTTGACGTGAGAAATTCATATATAATATTAGGCTGATTTGATCACTTGCTAAGCTTATGTACACCATGATGGTAGAGACCACCTTCTAGCTAACCATTGTATACCTAGCTCCTACTCATAGGTGGACAATCAATATTTACTGAATGAATTAAGAAATGGGGCACGCAGATACAAAAGTCTGATATCTGAGCATATTTATTTTAGAAGCAAATCACTTATAGTACTATTCAGTACACAAAACATGCTGTTCTTATATGATGCCTTGGGGCAGCCTTCAGGCAGGACATCCTTGTATTGTGTCTGGTGTTCCAGATTTTCTCTGCTCTGTTGACAGTCTTGCTGATCCCCTTGGTGTAAGAGTTGCTGATTGGATCAGAAAGGACATCTGTGCTTGAGTAGAAGCAAACCTAACTGGTCTCCACAGATTGGATTCTGCTCATTTGTGTTCAGAGCAATGCCTTCTCAGCCTAATGAGCTAAACAATGTCAGCACAAGTCTTACTGGTCTTAGTCCTAGGTAATCCCCTCAGTAAAAATGAAGGAAGAATGTTAAAATTCAGAAACCATCACCGTTTCCTCCTTTGCCTTCAGTGAATAAATATCACTGTCATTAAATGAAATCAATAGTTTTTCTTGAAGTATATTCAGCATAAAATAGCATTCATGGGGAGCAAAGGAAGGACTCCTTATAGAAGCAATATTGTCTCCAAGCTAATGCAGCTAGGTTGATGTAATTTAAGAAGTTGGTCGTAATGGGTAACTATTTTCAACTTCACTGGTAGCATACCATAATATTACCAGAAATCTTTATCTGCCCAGCAGGAAAGGAGATCAATAGTTGAGATTTTCCACTCTATTTCTGCTGATGGGTAGATGTTCCTCTGTTGATTTCCCTATGCTTTATTTATCCTTTAACTTTTTTCCATTATGTTAAATTTTATAACTTTTTTCTATTATCTTAAATTTTATTTTTCTTACAAGCAGCATAAGGATGGAATTTAAAAATATTTAATCTTATTTTGTTTTAGTGTGAATATTGCCTTCATTTATATTTAATGTAAGTGTTTATATTAAAATATTTACATAAAGAAGATATTTATATGCATAGATTTAAATCTACCATCTTATTCTATGCTTTGTATTTGTCTCAATGATTCCATGTTCCTTGTCCATTTTTTCTTGCATTACATATATATATATTTTTTGGATGGGGAAGGATCCGAGCCTACCAAGGAAGGGTCCATAATGATTTCTTTTTCTTCCTATCTTTGTATATATCCACTGTCATGATGGCTGGGTATAGATGTGACACTCTGGTGGCATTCATTTTCAGGACCAGTTGGTTTGGCAGGTTTCTATCCTTTTAGTGATTACTGTAGAAAATAAAACATGACTTGTTAGCTATCAAAGTCTAAAGTTAACTAATTCTTTAATTCTCTTCCCACAAAACAAAAAAATATTGAAAATCCATTTGCTTGCTCCCTCAGTTATAAACGTATACATGGTTGTTGTTGTTCTGCATTTTAATTTATCCCACAAGATGAATTTTACTTGATACAGTTAGTGTTTGTTTACTTAAACTCAAATATTTGCTACTTTATATGCTTTTCTTTCTTCCCTGTATCTTAGAAATTTCCTCTGGCATATTTTCTCTGTTTTTACTTGATTGAAGTACATACTATAGAGTTTCATTTAGTGTGGTTCTGTTGAGGCTAATCTATTTTAATTTTCTGAAAGTGTATTTATATTGTTTTTATGCTTAAAAAATATTTTTGTTGGTTTTATTATTCCAAGTTGGCATTATTTTCTCTCAGTTCATTAGAGGTGTTATTCTACTGTCTTGGAACTTCCATTGTTGTTGAGAAGTCAACTCTAAGTCTAAATATAATTCGTTTGAAGACAGTCTCTTTTGTTGTTTCTTTTTAGAATATATCCATTTGTAGATGTACATTTATTTTATCCTCTTTGTTAATTTTGGGGGATGTCTAAAAACTGTGGACTATTACGTTTTATCAGAGTAACACATTCTCTGATAATTCTTTGTGTATTGCTTTTGCTCAGTACTCCGGAGAAGGCGATGGCACCCACTCCAGTCCTCTTGCCTGGAAAATCCCATGGATGGAGGAGCCTGGTGGCTGCAGTCCATGGGGTCGCTAAGAGTCGGACACGACTGAGCGACTTCACTTTCACTTTTCACTTTCATGAGTTGGAGAAGGAAATGGCAACCCACTCCAGTGTTCTTGCCTGGAGAATCCCAGGGACGGGGGAGCCTGGGGGCTGCCGTCTATGGGGTCGCACAGAGTCGGACACGACTGAAGTGACTTAGCAGTAGCAGTTTGCTCAGTACTCTGTAGCAAACAAAGGTTAGGTCCTCTGTATTTTACTCTTTTTCTATTTTTTCCCCTCTTTCTTTTGTGTTTGCCAACATGTTGTTTCTCTGTGCTACATTCTGGATAATTTCTTCAAATCTATCTTCCAGTTCACTAATTCTTTTGTCAACTCTGTCTGGTCTTCTTTTAAACCTGTTCATTGAGTTTTTCTATTACTATTTATAGAATTTCTATTTGTTTCTTTTCCAAATTTGCTCCATTGCTTTTTACAGTTTCTGGTTCCTTGTAGATTTAAGATGATGCTTTTTTGTTTGTACTTTTTCAGTTTTTTTCATACAGAGGACTTATATAAATAAACTTTTCATTACTAGAAACTAGATGGCCTTCCTTTCCCCTTTTTGGAAAACAACATCATGAAATTCTTGATTTTTATCATCCTAATCACAGATCCCCTGCAATATACATTACTTCTTTTAAGAGACTGAATATTTTCTTATGGTGGGCTTTCTCTGCAAACTGATACCATCTCTGTTTTTACTACACAGTGGAATAGCAGATCAAGAAACCAACAGTAATAATTTAATATGCATCCATGGTGCAATAGGAAGACAAAAAAAGGGTGCCCAGAGCCTTGGCAGGGGATTTCAGAGAAGACTCTCCAGGGGAATGATGAGTGAATGACGGATGAGGTCCTCCAGACTTAGTCTTTCCCTTCTTCCCTAAAGAAGAGGGAATGACTAAGTCTAGAAAATCCTTACATTTTTGGGTGAGATAGAGAAAGAGGAACCAAGAGGAGACTGAGAATTAATATTTAAAAATCAGAAGGGCAGTAGAGGGAGATGCAAGTTTCAAATTTGAGAAAATGAAGACTGGAATAGGTGATACAATCAGGCAGTTTGGTGGTCATTGATGACCTTTTAAAGAACAATTTCAGAAATAGTAAATAGAAGTCTGAGGTTGGGTAGTAGATAGCAGGATTTATAATTTAAGAAATAGAGCCATGAGATAGGTAGAATAGGAGATAGGTAGCCTCCCCTGAAGAGGTTACAGCAAGGGCTGACAAACCAGGGCTTGCAGGTCAAATCTAGTCCACTGCCAGTTTTATAAATAGTTTTCTTAAAATGTAGCTATGCTTTTTTTTTTTTTTTAACCAGAGAAGTGGCCCCTTCCCAGTAAATGAACTGTCTGTAAATCTCAGATAATCTGTTTAAGAAGTTTAGAGTGAAGAGAGAGTAAATACCTGAATCAGTTCTACTAGAGGTAATAAGGCAGTGATAAAAGAACTCTGGGGGGCTTGGACATACAAAAGATAGGCATTAAAACCAACTTGGAGTTATCAAGCCCACTTCCTGGAGAAGGTGGGCCTAAATTATCTTAAGCTGTGGCTTGCAAACTTTAGGTCACCTAGAGATAGATCTTGCTAAAAATATGCACTTCCAGACTCTTGCTCCTAGAGCTTCCAAATCGGTTTTGGGAGTGAGACTGAGGATTCTGTGCAGTGGCCTGGAGGTCTGTGGACCGTATACTGAGCAAACAGGCCATGAAGAATATGTAGAAATTAGCCAGTGGTATTTGAGGTACTATCCCATTGGATGCTCATAACATAAAAATGTCAATTTTAAGTGAGCCTACAGTTGCTTTGGGAAGATCTGAGGTTGTTAGTCCTAAGTGCTTATGGTTTATGTATGTTTTAAGACTTTTGAAAAAACTTGGCCTGTGTGTCTGTATCCTGAATGTGGTGGTGGTCCAGTTAAGAGACAAGTGACTGGGAACAGGGCAGCGTGATTAGAGAGGGACTCTAATTAGTGACACAGCTAACACTGAGAAAGCAGTGGCATCTGCTACTGTTGCTAAATATAATTGTTACAGAAAAGTTTATAAATATTCATTTAAATGTATTTCTCAAAGGCTCATGTTTGGAACCACAGCTGCTGGGTTGCGTAAAGAAACACAAATGTACCACAATTAGTGCATTCTTAAAAGAAGAAAAAGCTTAATCCTTAATATGCAGGCATTTGAGTAAATATCATGGGTCAGCCATTTCTATAGCTAACATTTTGCCTGTCATATTTATTAGATGGTGCTACAACTTAAAATACTTTAGATATTCAGTAGTTTTTCTGTTTATGGCTTTCTCAATTTAACAGTTAAATTAATCTTATGTCGAGTGACTAATACACTATTTAATGTTTTTGTGTGTGTATGTGTGTGTGATTAAGTTTTGACTTTGCTTGCCAGGAAATTTGGCTAAAGACTTGAAAATGAATTTCACTTGCTTACAAAGAGAAATCTGGGAAAACCCATTTCATTTTAATATTGCAAGCAAATGGGATCTTTTGGGTTTTGGGGGATAATCTTCCATTTTGTTGTTTTGAAAAGAATGTAGTAAGAATTATCCATTGACTTACCTGCACCAGCATGTCTGCAAATATGAATTAAATGATAGCATTCCTGACAGGCTCATACTGTAGGAGAGGAAAAATTCTTTCTCTTTCTTTACTCCCAGGTTCTCTAAAAGGGACCCTAAAAATGGACCTGACAAAAGACAGATTAACAAGAGAAAAGCACACACATTTAGTTAGTATGTTTCACTTATGATGATTGCCTTCCTAAGGAAAAGAAGACTCAAACAGTTAAACATACACATTTTTATAGTTGTCCCCCTCTTATCAGTGGTTTTGCTTTCCATGGTTTCACCTAATTGTGGTCAGCTGAGGCCCGAAAATACTAAATGGTAAATTCCAGAAATAAACAATTGTTAAGTTTTAGAATGTGCGCCATTCTGAGGAGTGGAATGAATTCTCCTCTAATGAAATCTCGAGACATCAGCTCTGTTCCCTCAGGTGTGAATCGTCAATTTGTCCAGCAAGTCCCACCCTGTAGTCACTTAGTGGCTGAGGTTATCAGCTATCACCCTGTTGCACTGCTGTGTTCAAGTGATCCTGATTTTACTTAACCCTGGCCCCAAAGTGCCGGAGGAATGATACTGATGATTCTGAAATGCCAGGGAAAGCCGTGAAATGCTTTCTTTAACTGAAAAGGTGAAAGAAAGTTCTCAACTCAATAAGAAAGCAAAAGAATTGGATACTCAGCTCAGACCTTTGGTAAGAACACATCTTCTCACTGTTACATTATGAAGAAGGAAAAAGAAATCTGTGCTAGTTTTCCTGTTGCACTTCAAATTGCAAAAGTTTCCTTGCAGTGCGTAAGTGGTTGGCTACTATGAATAAGGCATTCAGTTTGTACAGTGAGATATTTTGTGAGAGAAAGCATATTCAAGTTACTTTCATTACAGTATATATTTTTTCCATTTTATTATTAGTTATTGTTAGTTTCTTTCTGTGCCGAACTTATAAATTAAACTTTATAATCAGTATACATGTCTAGGGAAAACCATGGTCTATATAAGGATCTGTATTCCCTGAGGTTTCAGGCATCGACTATGGGTCTTGGAGCATATCCCTAATGGTTAAGGGGGTGGAAAGTTGTGGAGAAGTAGGCTAGAACAAAAGAATGGGAGCTGAGGGTAGTCAACTAGTGAAAACTTATCCACCCTTCTTCATTCAGATTCCTTTCGGCCACCCTTGGTCTTCGGACATAAAGATGTTTCTTTCCTCTGATATGGAGAGGGCATGTCTCCCTTGAGGGTCTTATGAGGGAGGAGGAGCCAGAGGGTCCTTCTTGTACCTGCTTTTTCTCAAATTCTGTCCACTTAAAATATCCATATCCAGTATACCAAGATGCCCTATTTTGGGTAGTGCATTCTGAACCCTACCACTGTCATCTCATATTTTGGTGGATTTGTGGGAAGGACCGTAAGAAAGACCAAGAGACAGTAAGCAGCCTGGGAAAACCAGTTGGTGATTATTAGAGGATTTGTAGATGTTTGAGAATAAGATGGGCAGAGCCTGGATTAAAAATACACAGATTCTGAGGGTAAAGTAAGGCAAGACACATTACAAGACTGAGTAAGGCCTAAGCTGAAATTTATGCTGGACAGTTGAGGATGAGAAATAGGCATCGATAAACAAATGTTGTCATATGAGCTTGATACTTAGACAAGATTTGGCCAAAGAACGTTTCTACCTGTGGAGTGGTTCTCAGTGGGGTGGTGCTTTTGCCCCTTAGGGAATATTTGGCAGTGTCTGCGTATAGTTTTTGTTGTCACAAAATTGGAAGGGAGTGGCACGTAGTGAGTAGAGACCAAGGATGCTTCTAAATATCCTATATTGCACAGGACAGCTCCCACTACAATTATCTGGTTTAAATCATCAATTTAAGTTGAGGGTGAAATACCGTTCTCCTTAGCTAAAGGGGCTGACCAGACAAAGTGGTATTGAAAGAAAGCCCAGACCTTAAATGACAAGTCAGGTTTAGTAAACTGGGTGACTTTTAAAAATTTAATTCTTTCAATGATTTCAAGAGATAGGCACCATTATCATTCCTATTTACAAAGGAGAAAACTTGGCAGAAAGAATTTAATTATCTCACCTGAGGTAACACAGTTAGTAGGCAGTAGTGCTTTTATATACATTCAAATATATGAAATTTGATTCCTGTGTAAACTTTCTTAACTGATACAGTAGTGGAAGTTTTCTAGGAAGGTATAGACCCTATCATGTCCACTCCCTCCAATAATCAAATATCAAGGCCAGGCTTGGTGAACCTGAGTGACCACAATATATCCTAAATGTTACATGTCTGTAGCCCATCTACACTGAGTGAATTGCTATAATTTGTGTTCATCGTCACATTTCTTAAAGAGTAACATCTTAGGTGGTAATTGGATGATCTAAATTCTGGAGAGGAAGAAAAGTAAAAATATTCTCAATCATTGTGTGTTTCCAGTTGATATAAACATAATAGATTTTATTAAACTCAATTGAAAACTTGATTATAGTATTTGTTTTTTTATCAAGCATAATGAGTTTTGTTGATGTTTTTCACATTTTCCTTTTCTTCTCATTATTTTAGATCTTCTTCTGAAATGCACCCCTTCACAAGGGTATCCAGGTAAATCCACTGTGTGGTATGCTTCCTTTCAGCATTACGATAGTACCGTAAAAATCCTCAAGGGTTCTATGGCATTCTTTTTTACATTACAAAGTCAGTTTAAAGTCAGGAATATAACTGCTAGAATGCAGTGATCGCACTCTGATTTGGAAGTAGAAATCATTTATAGTTGCGGGGATCATCATTGTAAATGGCATGCATGGTTTAGCATTTTTTAATGTTACTAAAATCGTTAAAATTTATATTCAATGAAGAATTTTTAGTTCTGATTTAATGAACTTCCTATTGCCATTTTAAGATCTGAATATAGAACCCATTTGAATTTTAAGGCCTTTGATGACTGCATAAATTGGATTGAAAATAAATGGCAAAGACTTATACATTGTCTTGTCACTGATACGAAACATATTTCCTTTATGCTATTTTGTTCTAATAAGAACCTAGGGGCAAGTGTCAAGAATGTTTAGGTGAAATCACAGATGACTTAAAAATTATGATTTTCTGGATCTCTTTGGCCCATCTTTTCTGGAAAAGTCTGAGTTATTTGGGATGAGAACGCGATGACTCTGGTTAGTTACCAGGTATTGACACTCGCAAAGCATAAGCTGCCTTGTTAGAATGGAGGCCAGATGAGAACTGGCTTTCCTGACTGACTGCTGTAGTGGGTGCCTTAGAGTCCTAGAGGCTGAGAAGCTTTCTGGTTGGTGTGCATGGGCAGAGAACAGTGGCTGCTGGCGCACTTTCTGTGGACTGGCCGTCCTTACCAAGCCCCCTTCTGGTGTGCTGGACTCCAAAGTACCAGTGGGTGCAACATGTGAATCCAGGTGCGAAACTTGATAGTTGCTTTCTGTCCCTCCAGGATGAAACTTTTGTACCATCCAGTGTACAGGCTGATGCTGGAATGCTTATTTTGGTGTATAGCATGTGACCACATATCACATGCAACCATGTATTTAGAGGGAAGTGTTAAAGTTTTATAACATGGAGGAGTTTTCAGCTATATTCCTGCTCCTTTCTCTCTCTCTCTCTCTCTCTCTTTGTTTTTTTTTTGGCTCCCAGTGTTTGCAGCATGCTGTTGGTTACATCCTGTAGGATGTCAATACTATGCCTAGTTTAATTAAAACATACCTTCAAATAGTAGACACTTTACCATCCTTGGTGATGAGATGAGACATGGCCATGAAAATCTTGATGCATACGAAGGCTTGCTCCTTATCTCATGGCAAAACACTTCCTAAAGGTGTTGTCAAGATTAAAAATGTTCTTTATATCTTACAAAAATTATTTTCAAATGTGACAAGAACGTGTTAATTGTATGCTATCTAATAGACTTTGAGACAGAAACATACTTTATTATTTCAAAATAAAAATTCAAACACTGAAGAAGTAGTTAACTGCTTTTCAAGAGAAACATGTTTTAAGCTTCTAGACCATTTTGCAAATGGATGTTTGTCTGTATTTCCATTGTTATATATTCTTAGGTGAATATATTGTTGCTGAAAATGATAATTTTATCTATCATTACTCATAGGTGAATGCTTAAAATTCTTGAAAACAGAGTTTTCTAACCTACTTTAAAAGCTTCCAGAGTTAGGGTTTCAGCTGGCTCTGAACTCATGTATTAAAAATGTGAAAATTGACATGTTCCCATTACGTTCTGGGACAACTGATTGTTGCCATGGAAGATGGACATTTTCTGTCAGAGGTTCAGCAAAAATGATTGCCTAGTTGGTGGGTGCGGGCTGCAAACGGAGATGTATGAGTTGGAAAACTCAGCCAGTCAACATTTGGGTCCTCTGATCCCTGTGAATTTTTTCTTTCAGTCTGAGAGCCACCGATCCCAGTTTAGCAATGAACTTCAAGCCAGACCTTCAGATTGCTGTATCACAGTGTGTGACACCAAGATTTTCAAAATTAATTAAGCATATTAAAACAAATTGCTCTCTGTAAAAAATATTAACAGGAATGGTTCTGCAGGAGTGCATTCTGTACTATTAATAATCAAACACATAGTTAACCATACATTTATTCTGTCCATTGAAAATTTTCATTTGTGTGTTTTATGATGTATTTAACATACTAGCATAAGAGACAGATAATTGAGCACAGTCTAGATCAGGGGTCAGCAGAATAGGGCCCAAATGCCCAATCTGGCCCTAGAACTACTTACATATTATCTAAGGCTGCTTTTGTGTGGCAAATGCAGAATTGACTGGTTGCAACAGAAGGCCCTGCAAAGCCAAAAGTATTTACTGTCTGGCCTTTTACAAACAAAGTTTGTGGACCCTTGATGAAGGCAACAAGGCAACAATGGAAAAGAGGTATTCTGCCCTATCTTCATACATTATTCATTTGGGAGTACCTTACAGCACCCATTCTCAGATATGGCTGTGCATTTGTGATAGTGTTGAGAGTTTTAAAAAAAATACTGATGCCTGGACCCACCCCTAGGGATTCTGCTGTAAATAGTATGGTATAAGGCCTGGACTACCACTAATCTTTTGTGCAGCCTAGTTTGAGAACCACTGCCTTCTGGTGCTGGACACTCCTGGTGGGACATGAGTTTCTGTCTGCAGACTGAGCTGCCCCCAAGTAGCTTTTCAGCAGCCCTTCTGGGTCTGGCTAAATAATGCTTGAGGCAAGCTGTCCCCACATTTAGTGGGCAGAGGACAGGCTTGGGAACAGCAGCCAAAAGTCAAACCTGAAATTTCCTTAGGGCTGTGGCAAGAAGAAATGAGATCAGTGCCGTAAAAATGCGTTGATTGGAGAATTGATCATTTGGAGAGACTTGGGCGAAATGTAAAACCTAAAGGCTTCTACTGTCTCTGTTTTCAGTGCATTCCTCACCTGCTGGTGCCTATTTTTATCACTGCACAAAGAAAATCTATTGGCCACTCTCCTGGCAGTTATCTTTCATTCAGATGTCAATGGAAGATGATCTGAAGTTCTAGAAGTTTTGCCATGGTGGATTTCTTTTCCTCTGTGGTTTAGGAACTGAGGATTATTTCAGTAATAATCCTATTTCTGAATGCTTGCCACATAATGTTATTTTACAGTTCTGTGCATGGCTGTCATTGTAAACACTGTTTATAGAACCTTTATCAGCATTGCCTCTGGAATTTATAAAGCATTTAGTATAATTTGCTGTGAAACCGCTGGTGTTTTTTTTAGCTTAATAGAGTCGCACATATGGAGTGTTTGGAAGATAGCAGTTACATCCTATAAAATGGCTTGCGAGTCTAAAGCACTTTTATCTTAGCCATTTAAAATGATTGATTAGTTAATTCACACAGCCAGGTACTGTTCGCATTTTCCAAATGAAGGAAATGAGGCAAAAAGAGGATAGGGGACTTCTTCAAGGCCATGCAGCAAGGTAGGAGCAATTGAGAATTGTATCTCAAGTTTCCTGGCTCCCAGGCTGAACTTTCCCATCATCTGCTGCTTTCCCACAACTCAAGGCAGTGATAATGTGCCTGCATCTCCATCCTCCCAGAATGCAAAGCACCCCTAGCAGGTGCTTGTAGTAAAACACAGGACCAAATCAGTGTTCCTGCCTTGAGGAAAACTCCTTCAGACTTTATTATTATATTTTGCTTGGAATGGCATAAATGTAAATAGATCCATTGAGAAACAGACGTTCCACTTTTGAAAATTAAACCAGGACCCCAGATAGGTAGTGTCATCTACACAGCAGTTAGGAATTAATTCCACCAATGTTTCATACTGTAAGGTGATAACCAGCGGTATGTTTTCTAAATGATATGATTTACCATGTGATGCTGCTGTGTATTTCATTTAGAAGGCTTTTAAAATCCATCCTTTGAAACCTTGATTAGCTATAAGACAAGGAAAATAGAAGTGTACCTAATTTAATAGTACCTGGAAAGAAAAAACATTGAAAAAAACCCTTATTAGGAGTTTATTAAAAATTTTAATTTCCAGACTAAGTACCAACAGAGAACCTCTTTCTACACAATGTAATCATGTTTAATATTCATGACAAAGACCCTGAGGGTACATGAGACACTCAGTTATCAAACAAGATTCACTTCTCTGTATATACTTTTTAAGGCAGGAAAATAAAAAATTTTAATTATCAAAAATATTCCCAAACCATGGCTAAGCCACATTATTCACCAACTCTAGTTAATGGAGTTTAATGTTTTGATGTTTTAACTATAAGCATCTCAACTATTAGCATTTATTACCTCAAGCAAGACTTTGAGCTAATAAATATGTCAAGCAACATATGTTCTAGAGAACACATGTTTGTAAAATAAGACCTTTTAGACCACTTATAAGGTGGCTAGGAGTTTCCATAACAGGGCCTATCTGGGCAAAGAAGTGAACTGTACAATTTGTATTTTATAAACCTTGTAGATAGAAGTGTACATTTATATTAATAATGACTGTTACCACCTGATCCCTGTCCTCCTGAGGCTTACGATCTAGTTGTGGGAGTCTGGTGATAAGCAGAGGACAGGACAAGTCCAGATGTGGTTAATGCTGTAAACAATCAGAAGGAGCCCTTCAGCTGCAATGGAGCTGCCAGGCTGGCCCTCTACACCGGCGTAAATTTAATCTGTACACAAACAATGAGCCTGAATGCATCAGGCAGTCATTCCTGATGGCGCATGTTTCCCATGGTTGCTTTGCCCCTAAGTTGCAGTGGGTGATGTTGCAGGGGCCTTGAATTGATCCTGGGCGCACAGTGTGATTGCATCACAGTTTGCAAACACCCATCTTGGGAAAATCCCAACTCAGAACTGCTGGCACACCTCATCCATATTCCTTCCAAGAGGTGCTCCTCATGATGCTTCCGAAGGTGATTACTATTCCAGCATCTGGGGATAAAGCTCTTAGTGCCCATGACATGCAGAAACCCATGAATTATCTCCTGACATTGAAATGAAGTGCCGTGATATAAAGAGACAGAAGGGTGTCAGGGGACTGGGAGCTGACCTCAGAGATGATACAGGAAGCGAGCCAGTCATAGGGATAACTCAAGAAGGGCATTTCAAGAGGGGACAATATGAGGTGGGCAAAGGTGCTTGGTGTGGTCAGGGGACTTTAAGAACAGCTTGGCAGGAGCCTCATGTTGTTTAGTTGCTAAGTTGTGACCGACTCTTTGCAACCCCATGGACTGTAGCCACTGGGCTCCTCTGTCCATGGGATTTTCCCGGCAAGATTACTGGAGTGGGTTGCCATTTCCTCCTCCAAGGAACCTCATGGACAAGCACAAAGGTGGTGGGGCAAGGTTGAGAGATGCCAGAGGCAGGCCCTGTAGGCAATGGTTTGAGTTGGGAGTTCATCAGAAGTGTGATGGGAAGCCTGTGCCTGTCTGTAAGCATGTAAGGGACCTTCTCTGTTTTCCAGTTACAACTTTAGATCATGCAGCTGGTAAATCAGTCCATATAGCTTGTCACAAGCAGAATTAGGACAGAGAACTATCAGAGTGCCTTATATGTAGTGGTGTGAATATTGTTTCACAAAACTTTACTTTTTATACTTTGATACTGTTAAGTTGTGCATTTTTTGTGTTTTGACATCTCAAATCAAGGTGGGTCTCAGAATCAATGACACCTAAGATTTGATGAAATATGATATAAATGTTTTAGATATGCATATGTGAAATGCGTTCCTAGGCAGTGTTTATTTTGAACTGTGGGTCACAGTCAATATTTTACTACCAGAGTACTAGTCAATGGTAGCAAGTTTAGGGCAGCCTGGAGTTCAAAAAACAAGCAGAATTGGATGCCACCATTCTGAATGGGTTGACTCAGAGGAGGTAGATATAACCTTGGCTCTGGAAGCAAATATAGTTGTCACCCAGAATGCCTCTATCAGATGAGCATGACCCCAGCTGACAGACTTCAGCACTGAGAACCAAATGTAACAGGGTGCCCAGTGGATAGAGGGAGCCTGGAGCTGGTAAAGCTTGGGGCTGTTCATAGTACCATATCTAGGTTGGAAAAGCAACAGGAGTAAACACTCAGCCTTTAGTGGCTCATGGATTGGTCTGTTGTAGTAAGAACGAGGCCCAAGCCTCTTCAGAGGGGTTACTTTTGGGGAATAATAATCATATGCTCAGGGAGAGATCCCACCTAACTCTGTTTTAGGAGCCTACAGTTTGGGACTGGGCCTCTGCAATTACATGGAAGCCAGGCCAAGGC
>SJXQ01001401.1:138165-148545 GCA_006408695.1 Aepyceros melampus | reverse complement strand
CTTCTAGCCACAAGGGCAACTGGAGTCCCACAGTGTTGGATTGGATTTATGTAAACCCCATCTGTCTACAACTGAGTTCATTTTCTTTAAGAGCAAGGTTGAACCTCTGCGGGAGATGAGTTGTTTAAGGAAGAGGAGTGAATCCTGGTCGGAGAAGGCAACGGCACCCCACTCCAGTACTCTTGGCCTGGAAAATCCCATGGATGGAGGAGCCTGGTGGGCTGCCATCCATGGGGTCACTGAGTCGGACATGACTGAGTGACTTCACTTTCACTTTTCACTTTCACGCATTGGAGAAGGAAATGGCAACCCACCCCAGTGTTCTTGCCTGGAGAATCCCAGGGATGGGGGAACCTGGTGGGCTGCCGTCTATGAGGTCATATAGAGTTGGATACGACTGAAGCGACTTAGCAGCAGGAGCAGCAGTGAATCCTGGTATAGCTTCCATCATCTCATGGTGTGAGAGATGGAAATAACTGATGGGTGCATGAATTGCCACAGGTGGTGGGTTCAGCCAGCAAAGAGAAGGAAGAATCTGCATGTCTTGCCTTTGAAGTAAAGCTCTGTGTTGCCTTTCCTCTCCAAGTTCTCTCAGGCAAAACCCTACCTTCATTTCTCCGAGGTAAACAGGAAGAGACAACAAAGATCTATTTTACAATTTTCAGGCTGGGCAGGAGCCTTGCTTTCACTAATTTTATGTTTCCAGCCTGATAATGTGTGGTTCTCCTAGGTGGTACTAAGTGGTAAAGATTCCTTCTGCCAATGCAAGAGACAAGAGAGGCAGGTTTGATTCCTGGGTAGGAAAGATCCCCTGGAGGAGGGCACTGGCAACCCACTCCAATATTCTTCCTGGAGAATCCCGTGGACAGAGGAGCCTGGCAGACTACAGTCTAGGAGGTCGTACAGAGTCACAGCTGAGTGTCTGAGCAGCTGCTACTAAGTCACTAAGTCACTTCAGTTGTGTCCCACTCTGTGCGACCCCATAGATGGCAGCCTACCATCAGCTCCCCCATCCCTGAGATTCTCCAAGCAAGAACACTGGAGTGGGTTGCCATTTCCTTCTCCAATGTGTGAAAGTGAAAAGTGAAAGTGAAGTTGCTCAGTTATGTCTGACTCTTAGCAACCCCATGGACTGCAGCCCACCAGGCTTCTCCGTTCGTGGGATTTTCCAGGCAAGAGTACTGGAGTGGGGTGCCATTGTCTTCAATGTGTAATTCGAGTTGTGTAAACTTTTCCCAAGGAACTGAATTTAGTCATAACATATTCCTTCCTAATGCACACTTTAAAATATGCCCTTTATTAATTGTCAAATGATGTCTGAAATTAATCAAGTTAGTGAAGGCTGCCCAGGACCAGAAAATTAGCATGTGATAATTTGTTCTTCACCTAATTCTTTGTTCCAACCATAACTGCCCTTATATGTGGGCCTTACCACATGAAAAAAGCATTTCTTGAGCTTTAAAAAAAAGACACATTTTGCTTGTGTTTATTAGTTGTTCTCAAGGATAACAGTTAGGATTTTTAGCATAATTTTAGTGCATTATGAAGAAAAATTGCTATTGTAATATATTTTGAAACAGAAATTGCCACTTAACTAAAAGCAGTTTGGAAATAAACATGTCACAGTGAAATTTTCCCAATTTTCTTGTTGTTTTGGCTCATCAGTAATACATTGAGTGCTTTATGTTCTCAAATAGTAAATTCCCAGATTATTTTACTTCTCTTTTTACTGACCTGAGTCTGTGTTCATAAAGAGGTAGGTTGATGCATGCAAATTAATTACTTTCTCCTTAGTCAATATATATAGAAAGCAACTGCTATTAAATTTTCTAATTAAGATAATGGATGTGGGCTTTTTCATAATAGACTTTTACTACACACAAACTAATGTTTTATGATCTTACAATATTTGCTTGACAAGGAAAGTTCTACAGACTCAAAATTCTGTGAGGACAGGAAATGGTTTTGTTTGATGCTTTGTCAAAGCTATAAGCACTTTAATGTAGTCTCCATTGGGTTGCGTTTTATTTCTGTGATGTTTCCCATACGCAAAACACAAATTAAAATATGCCAGAAGAAAGTATTTTAAATTAATCCCAGCCTGTTTTTCTATGCTAGAGAAATGTAATATTATTGTAAAATATGTAACAGTTTCATATACTATTTTTTATATTGGACTCATGTATAATACCTTTTTAAAAAATGTTGAATGAATACAGAAGACATGTAGTGTGAATTCTTGGATCTATTGAAACCTGTCTACACTGATTAACTCAATCTCTCTTCTAGGTTATTGTCCCTTGGAAGGGAATGCTAACAGCAACCATGGTTGAATACACAAAGCCAAAAATATTGGCTACCTGGCTTTTTACAGGAATTGTGATCCCGGCACATCAGTAGAGTTATTTGGGTATTTACTTGGGTTCATGGCAGTGGTCCTATGTTGAAAGTTTGGCAGTACAGCACTTCCAGTGGCTACCCTGCAGGCCCCGCGGCCTCTGCCTACGTCGACAAAGCAGCCATAGATACCTTGTCCAACAGTACATGTTACACAGCTGGCTTTGGGCTGAATTTGGCCTAGCAGTTATTTGCCAACCGCTTCAAATCCTTATTATTCAAAGAACGATCCCCACAGTGGGAACAGGAGCATTCCCTGGAGCTCCTTAGAGATGCAGAATCTCAGGCCCCACCTCAGACCTCCTGAATCTGCATTTTAACAAGGTGCCCAGGAGATTCCTAAGCTCTGTCTAGTTGAAGAAACACTGGCCTACACTACTCTTCAAAGAGATGTACCAAACAGCTCCTAGGAGGCTCTGAAGTGGGGCTTACTTCTAGGCTGAGGGGGTAGGGGCAGGAGTAGGGGTGGGGGCTGTTTCACTGTGGACATCTAAATGCTCGAATATGGAGATCTTTATCTGGGGCACCGGTAACCCCCACCTTCTGCTCTAGATCTTCTCAGATGATTTATTGTGTTCCTTTAGGGGAAAATCTCCCTGTTTCTTGTTCTGGGAAATAATGGCTGTGGGCACCTCTGCATGAGGGTATGGGTGGGCTGAATTATTTCACGTAGAGATGTTTAACTATTCCTTCAACGTTCTGTCCAGGGCTTGTGCCACCCAGTTCTGTACCTGGCATTTGTGAGTCACAAACTTTGCCATTTTTTCCAGTCACATCAATTTCCCCCTCCATTGTAGATGCCTCTGACTGTATCTAAGCTTCGCGGCCTCTGTGCCAAGACTCAGTGGTGGGCTGCCAATAGAGCTTCTCAGCCTCGGCACTATTAACATTTGGGGACAGACCATTCTTTGTCGTGGTGTCTGTCTGTCCTGCAGATTATAAGGTGTTGAGCAGCATCCTTGGCTTCCCTTTCAGTGCTAATAATCCCCACTTCCTGCCCGCCGTAGGTGTGATGATCACAAATGTCTCCAGACATTGCTAACTCTGTTTTGAGGGGCACAGTTGCCCTGGGCTGAGAACCACTGAGTCACAGGGAGGCTGAGAAATCAATGGCTGCCTGGTGATTTCAGGGCAACTAAAGGCCCGGGACATTGGCCTCCAGCCTTGTGCATTCTCTCTTTATCCAGTAAGGCAAAATAATGTTATTTTCCATGTGAGTCATGAGATGAGAAGTTCAGGAAGCACAGTAAAAGCCCCAGCACCCCTCCCCTGCTTCTCCAGATCCTGCCTCTCCCTCAGCCCTTCATCCTCCCAAAACTTGCCCTCTCTTGGCTGCTGATCCATCCTATTTCCTGTTCTCTCTGCTAGAACCAGTTCTTAGTCTGCTTCTCTTCTTTTATTCACTTTAACTAATCTAAAGTGCGAGAAGAGATAAATATATATTGTCCACCTGGCATTTTGAACTGAAATGTCTTTCATAATGTCCCCTAAAGTAGTATACTGTGGACTGGGAAACAAATGGCTTTCCTAGTTTAGGAGCCTTCTTTCAAATTAAAATGTGGCAATTGCTTAGTTTTCGTTACATGTTCCTTGGTAGTTTTAAAAGTCCTCACCAGATAGCTTAATTTCTGTAGCTGATTCCTCTGGTAATATGACTGTCCTTTGTGAGAAAGAGAGCTGGCCTTTGCTGAGTTTTCTGAGTAATCATAGCCTTCTGAAATCTTCCCAGTTTGATCAAACCAAATTCACTTACTCCTATAAAAAATCACTTTATATTATGCCACGGTTTTCCATTTGCTTATTTCCTGCGTGCTGTATGTGGTATTTGAATTTGCAGTTGATTCAATTAGCTGTAATGCAGGTTGCCAGAGGGAGCAAGTCTGGGTCAGCCAGAGAGTCAACTCTGTAATCTACCTCATGAGATGAAAGTACAGTAGAGGATCTGATTTACAGTTTCATTTGGATAGTTCATCATTTTCTCTAGAGAGAAAGATTACAGAGACCAATGTTCCTACTGTACATTCCTCGCCTATGTGAGTATTGTAGATTGATTGCAAAATCAGTTTCATTTCTCCATCTTTGCCTTTGTCCATGTTGATTGAACTGTGACTTTCAGCTCCTCCCATCGATAGGTTGACACCTATTTCTCCTCCCCTTAAATCTGGGGTAAGCTTGTGCCTTGCTTGGACCAGTGGAGTTCAGGCAAGGTGATGATGCACCTGCCTGACCCCACTATGCTTAAGAGGCCCTGGACACTTCTTTTCTCTTTGTCTTAGAACACTGCCCCTCTCTCTTGAGAACAAGCCAGGGCTACGCTGCTGGAAAATGAGAGGCCCCAGGTGACAGACAGGAGCCATCCCAGCTCAGGCCATCTTATATCACCAGTCCTAACCAACTCAATATTGACTGCAGATCCTTGAGTGAACTCAGCTGATACCAGAAGAACTGCCTAGCTGGGCCCAGTCCAATTGCCAGCCTGGAGAGTTGGGAGCTAAGTAAAGAGATACAGTACATAAGTTGTTGTTTTAAGCCATTCTATTTGAGCGATGGACATGAGTTTGAGTAGGCTCTGGGGGTTGGTGATGGACAAGGAGGCCTGGTGTGCTGCAGTCCAGTTTCTTGCTGAACTAAGAAACAGACCTTATTTAAATTGTTTGGCTTGTCCTGCTAATGTGACTGATCTGGTGCAGGATCAAGCATTCCTTTTAGTTTTCATGTCTCTTTCTACCGCTGCAATGCAGGACAGTTTCTGTCTTTCTTTGTCTTTTATGACCTCTGGATTATCTGTCCAGTTGCACAGCGTCCTGCCCTGCACATCTGATTTAATGCTCTGTCATTGTTGTCTTGAAATTCTTCATCATTTTTAAGGAAATTTTGAAATTTTCACATTTTAATTTGATCAGGGCTCTGTAAATTAAGTAGTTGATTCTGAATGACCTTGACAGTTTTGAAAAAGATTGAATGGCTGTTTTATAAGATCCCTCAGTTTAGGTTTGGCTTAATTGTTTCTTCATAATTCAATCCAGGTTATGAATTTTTGGTAAGAATACCACTGAAGTGATGTTGTGTCCTCATGTCTAGTAGCAGGAGGTGCAGAATGCTAGTTTATTCCCAATACTTGTAACACTAACTTTAATAACTTGGTCAAGATGATGCCTTCCAGTTTTCTGCACTGTCAAGCCACTGTTTTGTCCTTTGATACACATTTTCAAATTGCTTTGTGAAAAGGTTGTACAATTTTACATTTCCTATCAGCAGTATGTGAAAGTGCCCATCATCTTAAACCCTCACCAAGCTAGATCCTATCTCTTAAAAAAAACTTTCCAACTTTACAAAAGGACTTCCTTTAATTATTCAAACTATTATACATTTCTTTGAAAAGTATTGCTGATGAAGGTGGACCTACCTCCTTCTCCATCCCAGCCCACCCCACAACCATATTACTTAAGTCATTTACATTTCTTCTTTTGAGATTAAGTAAAAAATTTCTTTGGTCCAACCTGCTTCTAGTCCACCTCAGTGATGAGATAATCCCAAGAAATATTTGTGAGTTGAAAGGGCACCACGGAGAAGTATACAAATTATAGGCCATCTCATGTGGTTTTAATTGTTTAACAAAATGGACAACAGAAACCTCCTTTAGGAGATGGTGATTATCTTTAGTATACAACTGTGCATTATAAATTCCTGAAGGGGCTGTGATAAACTGGCTCTGGATTTAGGCCACTGGGGAGAGAAGAGAACCCCTGTGGCTTGCTCACAATGGATGCGTGAAGGATAAACAGAATACAGGAGGAAAAAAAAATTGAATAGAAGATTCTAGGGTGCTCTGTTGGAGGGCAGTGGGGATGAGGTAACCATATAACAGAAAAACTGTGATAGCTGAGTTATTCTGGTGATCCAGCTGGCATGCCTTAGTCAAATCAAGTATACGCATAACCTGTGACCCAGCAATTCCTCTCCTGGAATTGGAGAGGAATTTCAAAGGAAATTTCTCACAGGTCCTTAAGAGGAATATTAGAGGATGCTCATTAAAGTGTGCATTAAGGTGTGGTGTTGTTGTTCTTGTGTGAGGTGGAAAAGAATTTGAGACAATCCTGAATTGACATAAATACATAATAAACAAGATGAAGAACTGTGGAACAATTAGCAGCAACAGATCAGATATACACAGAGTGAGGAGGTTAGGATACACAGATATACACAGAATATATTAAAACCACTGCCAAGGGAAAAAAAGAAATGAGAATAATAAAACAAAATCATTCACACAGATGAATAATACATACATACAAAACAAATATGCCTTTTCTCAAGAACATCAATAAATTTAAAAAATCTATATAAACAACAGCTGAATATGGAAGAGAGAGAAACNCAGCCTCGGCACTATTAACATTTGGGGACAGACCATTCTTTGTCGTGGTGTCTGTCTGTCCTGCAGATTATAAGGTGTTGAGCAGCATCCTTGGCTTCCCTTTCAGTGCTAATAATCCCCACTTCCTGCCCGCCGTAGGTGTGATGATCACAAATGTCTCCAGACATTGCTAACTCTGTTTTGAGGGGCACAGTTGCCCTGGGCTGAGAACCACTGAGTCACAGGGAGGCTGAGAAATCAATGGCTGCCTGGTGATTTCAGGGCAACTAAAGGCCCGGGACATTGGCCTCCAGCCTTGTGCATTCTCTCTTTATCCAGTAAGGCAAAATAATGTTATTTTCCATGTGAGTCATGAGATGAGAAGTTCAGGAAGCACAGTAAAAGCCCCAGCACCCCTCCCCTGCTTCTCCAGATCCTGCCTCTCCCTCAGCCCTTCATCCTCCCAAAACTTGCCCTCTCTTGGCTGCTGATCCATCCTATTTCCTGTTCTCTCTGCTAGAACCAGTTCTTAGTCTGCTTCTCTTCTTTTATTCACTTTACTAATCTAAAGTGCGAGAAGAGATAAATATATATTGTCCACCTGGCATTTTGAACTGAAATGTCTTTCATAATGTCCCCTAAAGTAGTATACTGTGGACTGGGAAACAAATGGCTTTCCTAGTTTAGGAGCCTTCTTTCAAATTAAAATGTGGCAATTGCTTAGTTTTCGTTACATGTTCCTTGGTAGTTTTAAAAGTCCTCACCAGATAGCTTAATTTCTGTAGCTGATTCCTCTGGTAATATGACTGTCCTTTGTGAGAAAGAGAGCTGGCCTTTGCTGAGTTTTCTGAGTAATCATAGCCTTCTGAAATCTTCCCAGTTTGATCAAACCAAATTCACTTACTCCTATAAAAAATCACTTTATATTATGCCACGGTTTTCCATTTGCTTATTTCCTGCGTGCTGTATGTGGTATTTGAATTTGCAGTTGATTCAATTAGCTGTAATGCAGGTTGCCAGAGGGAGCAAGTCTGGGTCAGCCAGAGAGTCAACTCTGTAATCTACCTCATGAGATGAAAGTACAGTAGAGGATCTGATTTACAGTTTCATTTGGATAGTTCATCATTTTCTCTAGAGAGAAAGATTACAGAGACCAATGTTCCTACTGTACATTCCTCGCCTATGTGAGTATTGTAGATTGATTGCAAAATCAGTTTCATTTCTCCATCTTTGCCTTTGTCCATGTTGATTGAACTGTGACTTTCAGCTCCTCCCATCGATAGGTTGACACCTATTTCTCCTCCCCTTAAATCTGGGGTAAGCTTGTGCCTTGCTTGGACCAGTGGAGTTCAGGCAAGGTGATGATGCACCTGCCTGACCCCACTATGCTTAAGAGGCCCTGGACACTTCTTTTCTCTTTGTCTTAGAACACTGCCCCTCTCTCTTGAGAACAAGCCAGGGCTACGCTGCTGGAAAATGAGAGGCCCCAGGTGACAGACAGGAGCCATCCCAGCTCAGGCCATCTTATATCACCAGTCCTAACCAACTCAATATTGACTGCAGATCCTTGAGTGAACTCAGCGATACCAGAAGAACTGCCTAGCTGGGCCCAGTCCAATTGCCAGCCTGGAGAGTTGGGAGCTAAGTAAAGAGATACAGTACATAAGTTGTTGTTTTAAGCCATTCTATTTGAAGATGATTTGTCACATAGCAAAAAGCTAACTAGAATTGGATAAAGTTATCCCCTTTGGGTATATGAGTGCGATAATGGTGCACTTATTCTGGCACAGATCTTCCTTTTTTTACTGAAGTATAGTTGATTTGCAATGTTGTGTTCATTTCTACTGTACAGCAAAGTGATTCAATTATACATATACATACGTTCTTTTCTATTATGGTTTATCACAAGACATGCTGTACCATAGGACCTTGTTGTTTATACATGTTAGTTTGCATCTGCTAATGCTAAACTCCTGCCCTATCCCTTCCACATCATTCGCTCCACCTTGGTAATCACAAGTCTGTTCTCTATGTTTCTTTTCTCTAGATAAGTTCATGTGTGGCACAGACCTTTCCAGACAGCACACTTTTGCTCTGTCATCTTTCCTCTTGCAAGGCTAAAGCGTTCACAGTTGGAAGTGGTGGCCATGAGTTCTCAGCCGCCTTCCACCTTGTCACAGCCATGTAGAAGCTTTGTGATCTCCTTGTCTCCATAAGCCTCTGTACTGCTTTCCCAGGTTTGGCTATCTGAAAATATTTTCGAACTACCCAGAAAATACTCACATGACACTTGTGTTTAAAGGTAAATTTTATGATGCTGCAAGAGAAAGCATATGTGGGCATGCACTGGAGTCTGAGAATCATTGCCACAAGCCAGCTCTCCAGGGCCCTTTCCCTGGAGACACTGGGCCAGACTCAGTCCTTACCCTGCCAAGGTTATCAAAGCAGTTAGGGCAGTTGCAAATCATCAGTAAAGAAATTGATCCGAGAGGGGAATCCTAAACATAAAAATACCCATCACAAATCCCACTGCCCTTATCTTAAAGTGAAAGTGAAGTTGCTCAGTCGTGTCCGACTCTTTGCGACCCCATGGACATGGACTGTGCCTACCAGGCTTCTCCCTCCATGGGATTCTCCAGGCAAGAGTACTGGAGTGGGTTGCCATTTCCTTCTCCAGGGGATCTTCCTGACCCAGAGATGGAACCCAGGTCTCCTGCATTCCAGGCAGACGCTTTAACCTCTGAGCCACCAGGGATCTTAGCCAGGAGTCAAAAACCAGATATTCAGCATCCTTGGAGATAAAAATAGAGCTTTTCCCAGGGAACTATAAACCGATCCCATCTACACAGCCTCAGGTTCTGTATTTGTAAAATGTAGTTAATTATAAACCTTTTCACAGGGCTGCTATGAGGACTGCATGGCATGATTCACGCAGAATAGTCACTAGAAGTGCCTGGAAGTTATTAAACACTCAAGAATACATCTACTGTTATTAATTAAATGCACTTCAACCAGGAATCAAGAACTGAATTCAAGTGGTGTGACCTTGGACAGCTACCTGGGCCTCAGTTTCTTATGAAATTGGAGAAGTCATAGGTTGTTCCCAGCCTATGAATATGGCATGAAAACCTTCAATTGAATTGATGTCCCCAAACCCAAGTAAGAGACCACTTTTGCTATTCCATAGTTCATGCAGGTTAGCAGCTAATAGATGGTAAAGCTATAAAAAAAAAATCTTAATTCTGTGGGGATAGTACATAATTGGTAGGGTAATCGAGTGAGCTACATTGTTCAGAGAGCAGGCAAACTGAAGAGACCTTGAGGTTTAAAAAAACGGTGCTGAGAAGAGGGTTGAGAATCTCTTGGTATTGAAAGTCCAAGCATCACAGAGAATAATCTTTTTAGGGGCAACTTGTTCTGGGGCCCCTTTATGGCCCATGAAGCATTGGTGATCAGTGGGTTTTCACCAGCTGTCAGTGGAGTGCTGGAGAACTTTCCTTGTGAGGTCACATCCTAAGCACCCATGAGTATGTCCAAGTAAAGTAAATGGGTGAGTGCAAAGCCTGATTTGCCATAGTGACCTTCTTAGCTAACACTTAATTTCACCTCTGAAGCCATCTTTATAT
>SJXQ01001401.1:90157-128222 GCA_006408695.1 Aepyceros melampus | reverse complement strand
TCATGGGCTTGCGGCTGTGAGTGCTAATGACACTTCCTTATTGCTCTCCACATTTGCTATGTCCCGATAAAATCATTCAGCAGCATGACCTCAACAGTCACCCCCTGATTACTAAATCCATAAGGGAAATCTAAAAACCCCTTCTCCAGCCACTCTTGATGTTCCCAGTTCGTTTTCTGTTTTCTGGTATCATGTGCTGCCAGTGAAGTTACGATCTTGTTATTTGGTATTTCATAAATGCATTCATTCCTTTAATTTGCAATTCAAAATCATAGTTTGCAATGAAAGCTGGCTGGAGGAGCAGTTGTCCAAAATTTCAGCAATGACCTTCCAGTTGTCTTCCCTGTATAGCTTTTTGTTTCTGGCTCCAAAGGCCCTTAGTCCACATGTCCCGTGTCTACCTAAGCTGCCTGCTCTTGCCTTAAGGCTCATCTCAGCAGGCTGTGCCATTCAGAAGAAATACAAAAGCAACCTCAAGATGCTTCGTGAAAGTATGGGGGTCCTTGCTGAAGGTCTAGAGGACATGGCTGTGTGTAGATTGGGGGGAGGGGCATCACTCGCCCTGTAAATCTTTCCCCATTAAATCCTTCTTTTTCCCACATCCCACTCCTGTCCACATCCCACTCCTGTCCATAAATGCTCACATTTCTCCTTTTCTTCTGCCTTCTTCTGCTTATCTCTCTTGGCTTCTCTCTGTTGCCCCTGCAAGCCAGCATACCCTTCCCCACTTTTAAAATCTTTGGATATTACACTTACCTCTTCTCCTCCCTTGCCATCTCCGATGTGCAGTCTTTGTCAAAACCAACACATCTTCCTTCTTGTTCATCATCTTTAGTAAATGCGGGAGGAGGAATTGTCATACTTTGTTCCTGTCACGGAGATATTAATTTCATCACGCTAATTGTTGAAGTAGAGCGGAGCCTCAGTCAGTAAATCATATAGGTACATAGTCCAAGCGCATTTGTCATCTTGGATGTTAGTGTCACGTCTCTTAGTGTTTCCCTGCCAAATTTCCTTTGTAATTCCTTGTGTTGCTGATCTTTATTACTCCCTGCCCATTTCCATAGATAAGCCTGCATTTTATAATATGGATACATGATTTGAAGCTATGAGGGATGTAGCAAAATCTTAATTTGTCACTAATTTAGCCAGTTAAGTTCCACCATGTTAATTCTGTATTATATTGAACACTAAATCTGCTCACATCTTATAAAAATTATTAATGTCTCTAGCTCTTTAAAATATAACAGTGTATGATGTGCTTGAAAGTGAAAGTGAAGTCGCCCAGTCGTGTCCGACTCTTTGTGACCCCATGGACTGTAGCCTACCAGGCTCTTCTGTCTATGGGATTTTCCAGGCAATAGTACTGGAGTGGTTGCCATTTCCTTCAAGGCTTAGAAAATTGACAAAGAGCCTGAGAATTTTTTTTGCTTTGAATTTATAAAAAGCATTAGCTAAGCCATTTTGTGGAGACGGCAATGGTACCCACTCCAGTACTCTTGCCTGGAAAATCCCATGGACGGAGGAGCCTGGAAGGCTGCAGTCCATGGGGTCCCTGAGAGTTGGATACCACTCAGTGACTTCACTTTCAGTTTTTGCTTTCATGCATTGGAGAAGGAAATGGCAACTCACTCCAGTGTTCTTGCCTGGAGAACCCCAGGGACGGGGGAGCCTGGTGGGCTGCCGTCTATGGGGTTGCACAGAGTCGGACACGACTGAAGTGACTTAGCAGCCGCAGCAGCAAGCCATTTTATGTAAAAGAAACCTTTAGAAACAGAAAAGGAGGCATCTTTAGTATTTCGCTTAAGCTTCAGAATATAATTTTGCCTTTTTCTGAATTTGTTCATATTTGTTCATATTATGAACAAAAGGTTTTTAATGTATATTGTAAAGGTAAATACTTAATAAAGATTAGTGCAGTTGACTTGCACTACTTAAAATTGTGCAGCCAGTTATGGTAAAGCAAACCAGTAAGCAAAGACATGGTATGTTATGAAGATGACAAATTGATGATTAATTGAAAGTTATCATTAATTAAATATCATTATGGTTCACTGTGAAGTAAGTGGAACGTGTTTCTTCAGAAGATAAAATTTTGCTAGAAAAAAAAATTGGTTACACTGGAGTTCTATAAGTAAAGACAAAAAAGGCAGAGCCCAGTCTGAAATGGTCCTGTTTGGGGGTTGCTGCATCTTGACAAGACTTGAGCCTGAAGGGCTCAGAGAGTGTGGGTCTGAATTCACTGTCTTTCACTCATTTCTACTGAAACCATGGCAAAGTTATACAATTACTTTGCTTAGATTGCCTTATCTGTAAATCTGGCAAGACAATGCCTTCTTCAGAGAATATCTGTGTAGAGTATTAATTCTACAGCAATTCTGTCTAGCACACTTCTTGTAGATACTTAGCTGCTTTCAGTCCCCCCTTACAAGTGTTTTTCAGCCTGCCTCCTAGTTTTGGCAAGAATGGGTGTGGATTTTTATTTTCCATCTCCGTTTTTTATTTGCCCCTTTATTTGTTGAGGGACAGTACTGATTCTTTGATATTTTTCTTGTATTTGTTAAGAGATATTTTGAAATCACAATTATTATTTCTGATGGTTGCTTTCATTATTTTCCTAAATACTATAATAAAAATATTCCCTTTAAAAAAGGGTAATCTTAAAATTTAAAAGACCTATCATTAATTCATACTAGTAGAATTGGCATTTATAAATAGGATATGAAATTATATGAAATCTATTATTCAATATTCTGAGACAAGTAGTTAATGTAAATAATATTTTTCAGGGTCACAAAGTGGTTGTACATTTTTTTTTAAGTAATTGGTTGGGAATAGTTATGATAATATGATGATTTAGCCTTGTGAGGCATAGTCTGTTTAATCATATCTGATTGAGGGAAAGCTGCTTTTTTGGATTTGGCACAGGAAGGCAGCCTGGATAAATCTGATATTCCTGCTCTTGAAAATATGCCTTTCGTATTTGATGTATTTAATCTTCTCTATTGTTGTCTGTTATAAAATTTCTGGCAGTATTTATCATCTTTTAAAATCTTGAATTAATACTTATGAAATTAGTATAAAAATTACAGGTGATTATTTTGGGGAAGAAGTATAAATATATAGTAGGCAATAGGAAGTTAAATTCTTAATTCCTAATTATCTGTAGAAGTTTAAAAAGTTTGAATATTTTACTTTGTAAACCAAGATAGTATGTATTTATTTAAATTATTATTATTTAAATTATTGATGAAAGTAGAAATAGTTATTTTATAATATATGATAATGAAATATGACTAGTGTTTTTTAATTTCTTTTATTTAAATGTTTTGTTGTATTATACATACATATATTTCATAGTTACTGCAATTTTTCCAAGCATCATATGTAATTTAAATTAATATTGTTAATTTTTGTTTGAAACAGAATTTTGTAAGTAAGCCTAGGCTGCTGCATAATCTAATTTATGAACAATCATTTAGAGAAAACACTCAAAGTATTAAGGACAGATTTTACAAAATTAAATTCATTAGAGCTGGTAATGTAAATTTTTCCTTTATGGTCATTTAAAATGTTTACATGCATGGGCTCCCATTGCATGGGCAGCAACTTATTTTAACAATGAACCAAACTTGAAAATGAAACTATAGATTTTACATTGGCAAGTGTTCCTTTCAATGAGCTGATAACCTTATTTAGATGATCAAAACTGTGTATCCACTAAGATTGATCTCTGAGATCTCTTAGGCTATAAGTGAAGGAAAATATGAGACATCCGTTTTCTTTCCCATTCCCATGTGTGAGAGGGAAGCCGAGAATTAGTCTCCTGGGTGATTGTTTCTCTGGCTAGGAGGAATCTGTGAATCAGAAAGTGAAGTTGCCCAGTCGTGTCCGACTCTTTGCAACCCCATGGACTGTAGCCTACCAGGCTCTTCTGTCCATGGGATTTTCCAGGCAATAGTACTGGAGTGGATTGCCATTTCCTTCTCCAGGGGATCTTCCCAACCCAGGGATTGAACCTGGGTCTCCCGCATTGTAGACAGAGGCTTTACCATCTAAGCCACCAGGGAAGTCCTAGAAAGCATGAAATTACGATAATGGTGAAAGTGAGTGAATCAGCGGCCCCCAAGAATTCTGGAGCATCCCGGAGAAGAGAGTGATTAGGCAGAACCAAGACACTGGCATGGGCCTCCCATCTCCAATAGGTGCCTACAGGCAGGAGGACTTTCTCCCAGAGAAAAGCGGACCTTGAATGAGTGTTTGCTGTCCAGAAGACCGCTCAGAAAGCATTTAGAAAACAAGGTTTGATCACATAAACTAAAGAACAAGTGGCCCATAGGCTAAGGCTACATCCCACTTTACTGAACCCAACAATTTTCTGAATGGAATAATGGAGAAATTTGCTAAAAGATGTCAGAGTTAGGGTGTTCTAACCCCATTCTCCTCCCATCATCTATCTAATGGAAAAAACAGCAAAGAGAATACAAAACTAAGAAGAAAACTCTCTTTTTGTTAAAACCGAGGAAGTAAGCTATGAAAGTTTGTCAAACAAATCTGAAACCACCCACCAAGTCAGAGAATTGTGACAACCACTGAAATTTAGCTTAAATGAAGGGGCCTTTGAAAAAAGACACACCTCTGAAGGAAGGGAGCTCTCTGTGAATGGGGGACACAGATGCGAAAGGGCCCGTGAGGGTCTGCGAAAGAGCAGGCCCCAGGCAGGGATATCTCCTGTCCTTGCTAGAGTGCAAAGGGGGAGGTGGCCTTGAAGGAGAAGTCACACAGACCTGCCATGTGTGCAGAAGGCCAGGCGGAGGCGAGGCAGTGGGTGCAGTCACTTTGGCATCAGGTCATCTCAACGGAAGATAAATAATCAAAACCCACAAAATCACCGCAAACCTTGCAACATACCAGGCTTCCCTACAAGCCACAAGCAGACCTGCAGTTTATACCAGAAATGAGAAGGAGGAAAAGAATCTTGTAATTCTCGATGCAATCACAAACAAGTCACTTGGAAGGCATGAGAATCACATCAGCTGTAAGGTTGCCTCCAGAAATTTCCGCAGCTGAGCTCAGGCCTGCGTTTTATCTGTAGTGCCAGGGAAGTGGACAGTGGGAGCCCAGAATCTCAGGAACAAAGGCAAAAGAGAGACATCTTTGACTGTGCAAATAAGTGTGACATCTGTGAGCTCTTCTGGAAACTAAAACTTGATTTTGAGATTTCTTTAACCAGGAATTAATAGAGATGCTGAAATGAGGAGTATGTCCTTTTCAATATAAAAGTGGAAACAGTTGTGGGAATTAGGATTACAGAAGAGGATGCAAATATTTGACGTCTTCCTAATGAGTCATTAATAATATAATTTATCTAACACAAGTAACAAAAATTCATAGCTGGAGAGGGTGTGGGAGTTCAGGGATGTGGCTTTCCTCGTTTCCTTGCCAGCAGTAAAAAGCTACTGCCTAAAATGAATACATTAAGCAACCAAGGCTTAAATTACAAGTATTGCTTGAAAGTACAAAGAAAATCAGTAAAGGAACTTAAAACACAATGTAACCAATCAAAATTTTCAAGTGGAGCATGAAGGGAACTAGGGGGAAACATTTATTTCTCTTAAGGTCCATCATTAATAGACCCTGTCTGAAGTTAGTCATGCATGAAACAGATGTTGAGGCATTTAATACACTTACACAGGTGACCACAGGACATCTCAAAAATTGAGTCTAATACATTCAAATTGTCAGGAGCAAAACAAGGAAGACAGAGCACGAAGCCAGCTACTGTTGATGCATGTGAGGGAGACTCTTCCTTTTGTTCCTTATTCCCTCTATTCTTTGGGTTTTGAGTTTTCATTTTAGACTTTTACATCCTGGACCTGGTTTATTTTTTTAAAAACCAGTAGAGAATACTTTTTTCCAGTCTTCACATTTCAGATTTGCCTTAATTGTTGTATTGTTTTTCAGTGCAAAACTTCTGGCTTCTGCTCTTTGCCAGATTTCAGAAGCAGAACAAGCAGATTCATATGTGAGAATTGTTTATCAAGCCCCACATCTGCCTTGGTCATTGTGATTGTATTTTTATGGAAAAGGAAAGTTGTTTTGGAACTACAATAGTGGGCTGAGATAAACTGTCTCATGTTTAATTAAATTTTCAAGCTGTTTTTTATTAAAACTACCTTGATAAGAACTGTATGTTGGAACAGGTCTGACATTTCAGATTAACTTTCTATAAGTTAAAAACAGGTCAAGAGACAGGAAATGAAAACTGGAGATGAGCAAGGAAAATCTAAGTAGAAAAGGTTCATGGAAAGTCCTTGCAGAGTGATCATTCTTAAAACTCTTGCTTAAACTCTCCAAAAGAGGCTACATCATCACAGAGCAAAATGTGTCCAAAGTAGAAGATGGCAAGAAATGAAAAAGAACATTGGGAATAAACACATTTGCCTATAATGTGTTATTTTGCTACAGTTTTTTCCAGAGAGCAGTGTGTGTGGAGAATCCAGAAATTTGTAGACGTTATTGGTATTTCTAACCCATTCTCTAGTGCCTTCTTTCATTGCTATGTTGTCATGAAAGTGAAAGTGGAGTCACTCAGTCATGTCTGACTCTTAGTGACCCCATGGACTGTAGCTGACCAGGCTCCTCTGGCAATGGGGTTTTCCAGGCAAAAGTACTGGAGTGGGCTGCCATTTCCTTCTCCAGGGGATCTTCCCGACCTAGGGATCGAACCCGAGTCTCCCACATTACAGACACGCGCCCTACCATCTGAACCACCAAGGAAGTCCATATAAATAGGTTTTCATCTCTAGATTCTGACCAGAGCTCCAAAACTTCTGTAATTTCTTAAAAGATAAATGTACTAAGGGCATCTTATGTTCTAATGTTTGGTCTTTGACCCTGGTTTCTGAGTCTCCACTAAAAATGCAGGAACATGCAATTTTGTTCTTTATGCCTGGGTCTCTTGGCGGCCTCTAGACCAGCAGTTCCCAGCCTTGGGAATCTCACAGTCTCATACATGAGGTACTACTATAGTGACAGTCTCTTTCGTTTCAAGATAGACAGACCATTTGAAAGTATTACAAACAGAGAGAAAACTGCACACGTCATAAGCAAACTCAAACAATTTTCATGAAGTAAGTAGGCACCTGTAGCAGGGCCCAGAACAAGAAAGAGAACATCCCAGCCACCAGAAGCCCCTCATGCCTCCTTGGCACTACTCTCCAGCCCAAAGATTATGTTAACATCTATCCGACTTCAAACAACACAGATTAGTGTTGCCTGTTTTTAAACGTTCTATTAATGGAGTCATACAGCATGTGGTCTTTCATATTGTTTCTTTCTCTCAACGTTATGTGAGTGACTTTACGTAGCACTGTGTTCATTTATTCTCAGCTTTATAAAATTCCACTGAATGAATAAACCACAGATTACTTAGCCATTCAGTCGCTGATGGACATTTGAGTAATTTCCAAATATTACAAACAGTGTCAAAGTCAACATTATACTTCCTGCCACTTTGTGACTTTATTTGTATGTTTATGTGAGTACATATCTAGGAGTCTAATAAAGGAATTTTTTGTACATTCAGGTGTACCAATTTCTCCCCCCACCAGCAGTGTATGAGGGTTGCTTGTCTGTCTCCCCACAACAGTTGTCAGTGTTTATCTTTTTCATTGCAGTGATTCTGGTGGGTTCATTGTGGTACCCCATTGCGAGTTTTGGTTTGCATTTCCAAGAAGGCATTTTAACAGCAGAATTAAGAGAATGCAGAAGAAGATGTAATTCTTTCTCAAAGAGAACAATTGGCAATTTTTGTTGACTTGCAAAATTTTAAACACACATTTTGAAAACATGAATGATGAAAAATGACAACCTAAAATTTTCCTTTTACTGTGTAACTACCTTTATTTGTACCTATTTTATATCCTAACTAAACCCCCCAATGTAATTTAGCTAGTTCAGCATAAGCCCAAGTCGTGACATGACATCTGGGTATTGACTGTGCTCTGGTGTTTCCATTGTTATTACATTCATAGTTGAACATGAACTGAATATCCAAATAGTGGTCCTCTAAATCTAGACTATTCTGGTCAGACTAAGCAGAGCTCATATGCCTGAGGTTCTTGGCAAGGCCAGGAAGAAGGTGTGGGGTACCTGCGTAGTTAGGACCTGAGAAAGGGATGTCCACCAGGCCTGATCCTGTGTGTGGGCTGAGGGGAGACGCTGCACTGACCTTGACCCACTGGGCCCAGAAAGAGATGTGTCTCAGATGGACTGCCTCCAGGGTTCTGCCTGCCATTGACCGCGGACCGGCACCAGTCCAGAGTGGGTTTTAGAGACAATGGCTCTAGCTGATTCTAGAGGCTGTTTTCATCCCACAAGCACTTCTCTCTCTCTGCGTGGGATTACTCCATCTTAGCTCATCACTTACTGCTTTGGCTTCCCGCACTTCTCTGTCCACTAGACAGGCTTCCCAGCAGAGTGACTTCTGCCTTGTGGAAGGCTGGAAACCAGTTGCGCTGCACTCACCCACTGAAACTCAAAATATTTGGGCTGCTCATCAAGACAGTTGTATAGAGACAAATTTGCCATGAAGCTAATGACCCTTAATTTTTAGAGCTCTTCACTCACACAAGCCCTTTATGAGGCCCTATACTTAGTTTTGTAATAGCAGATCCATAATTTGCTATTCTTGCTCTTTAAATATCTCACATCTTGTTTGATTTTTTTTTTTTTTTGCCTTTGGGCAAGGATTGGGAGTTCAAACAGAAGAACTCAGCAATGGAATGCTGCAATTAGTTGTGAAGTGGTTTTTGGTTAATGAGGATAGTGGCCAGAATTCATGGAAAACTCATTTTGTGCTGCAGGTCAATGTAAACAGGATTTCATTGAACATTCATGTCTTCTAAGACAAAGATGCTATTTTCACCCTCACTTTTCAGAAGAGGGAATTGACCCTCAGAGGAGTTGAAGTAACTTTCCAAGGTCATGTTTCTACCAAGTGACATTGCCAGTACATTTTGCTTTTTCCACTAACTATTAAAACGTTTAATTAAATTTGTATCTCAGACCCACTTAAAACATAACTTGACACGAATTCAGAAGTATCCCTATATTGTTTTCATTTGCCTAACAGGTATATTCTTTGTTGCGAAAGAATTGTTTCTAACCAAAGTCCATCTCATCCAACCTGTGCTCTCTGACATGTCCCCCCCAAAGACAGTTTGTTCCCACGTAGAAATCAGCCGTTTTCACATGGAGGATGAAATGTAAGAACAGCTGGGCTGGAGTATCGCCTGCAGGCTTCAGACAGGACAGGCATGTCTGCCCCAAGAAGTGGGAGATTGGCTTGCAGCTTGATGCTGTGCCAGTTCCAAACTTTGCCTCCAACTCAGCTGACCTCAGGGACAACATTCAAATCTTGACAAGCATGGGGAAAATGGCCACAGAAAGCCTGGACCAAGCTGAAGTCATTTTCTGGGGTTCAACTGTCTTTCATACTTTATTCAAACATCTTTTATCATTAGACAGTTAGAAGGTTAATCTTGAGCTTTGGGTGTAGGCCAGAACAGTATTCCTTTGCTACCTAATGAAAAACCTTCCTGGGTTTTTAGACCCAAATCTGATACTGCTTCTGGTGCTTTTAGAAAATTTAGTGCACTGTGATCTTGTTTTCAAGTAGCTTTATGATCACTAATATAAATCTTTCTGCTAAGATGATATGAAATGATCCGAAAGAATTCTGACCAGAACTGATCTCCAGTAACAGAGTCACGTGTCACTGCCTTTCTTCTCTCCCTACTGAAAGAACAGAGATTAAAATGTCATGAGACTAAAGGTGGTTGGGAAGAATATTACTAAATCTCACTTCAGTTTGTGCAGTCTCCATGTGTGATGAGCTTCTAGGCTTGGCTTTTCCTTGATATAATACACCTGGATTTGATGTCTATGAAATAAAAGCCATTTGAAAAACTTATAGTATGAATAGCATGATACCTCTCTTCTGAAGGAGAGGTAACAGAATAAATTTTCCTTCCTGGTATTCAGTATCTGCTTAGTACATTGCAGTTATGGTTTTTGCACTAAGGTGTGTATGTGTTGCAGTACTAGTCAGACTAGTAAAGTGATGTAACCATTATGCTGCTGCTGCTGCTGCTAAGTCGCTTCAGTCGTGTCCGACTCTGTGCGACCCCATAGATGGCAGCCCACCAGGCTCCCCCGTCCCTGGGATTCTCCAGGCAAGAACACTGGAGTGGGTTGCCATTTCCTTCTCCAATGCATGAAAGTGAAAAGTGAAATTGAAGTCGCTCAGTCACTCTGACTCTTAGTGACCCCATGGACTGCAGCCTTCCAGGCTCCTCCGTCCATGGGATTTTCCAGGCAAGAGTACTGGAGTGGGGTGCCGTTGCCTTCTCCGAACCATTATGGATATGGTATGACAATTCCTCATAAAATTAAACGTAGAATTTGTTATATGATCCAGTTTAACTTCTGGGTATGTATGCCCCCAAAATTGAAGATAGTGACTAGAGCACATATTTGCATACCTATGTTCATAGCAGCAATATTCACAATAGCCAAAAAATGACAGCTACCCAGGTGTCCACATGTCACTGTCTTGCAGAATTGGGAGCATAGGATTAAAGCATACACTGCAGCATCAGATGTGAGAAACCTGAACCAGAAAGACCAGATATCAGGGAAGAAGGCATTTCAGAGGCACAGTTAGTTTGCTATAAGCCTTTGGAGGGCTTCCCAGGTGCCTCAGTGGGTAAAGAATGCCTGCAATGTTGGAGACCTGGGTTTGATCCTTGGGTTGGAAAGATCCCCTGGAGAAGGACATGGCAACCTACTTCATTATTTTTGCCTGGAGAATCCCATGGACAGAGAAGCCACTGGTGAGCCACAGTCCATGGGGCTGCCAAAGAGCTGAACAGAACTGAACTGACTGAGCACACATGCATGGAAAAAGAATTTGGAGCCTTTCTCTTTGTTGTTGTTGTTTTTTTTTTAATCTCTTTACCAAGGTATAATCTATATATTCAGTTCAGTTCAGTCACTCAGTCATGTCTAACTCCTTGTGACTCCATGAACCGCAGCATTCCAGGCCTCCCTGTCCATCAACAACTCCCAGAGTTTACCCAAGTTCATATCCATTGAGTCAGTGATGCCATCCAACCATCTCAATCTCTGTCGTCCCCTTCTCCTCCTGCTCCCAATCTTTCCCAGCATCAGGGTCTTTTTAAATGAGTCAGCTCTCAGCAAAAGAGACACTGATGTATAGAACGGCCTTTTGGACTCTGTGGGAGAGGGAGAGGGTGGGATGGGTTGGCAGAGTGGCNTTTTCCTTTATTTCTTTGCATTGATCTCTGAGGAAGGCTTTCTTATCTCTCCTTGCTATTCTTTGGAACTCTGCATTCAAATGGGTATATCTTTCCTCTACTCCTTTGCTTTTCGGTTCTCTTCTTTTCACAGCTATTTGTAAGGCCTCCCGAGACAGGCATTTTGCTTTTTTGCATTTCTCTTTATTGGGGATGGTCTTGATCCCTGCCTGTTCTACAGTGTCATGAATATATAGTGCAGCTCAACCACTTCACTTATATTTTAAGTCAATGTTTTCTTCATAAATTTATGGAATTGTATAAATATCTCTTGTGCTCATTTACAGTTAATCTCTGTTTTCATCTCCAGCCCCTGGCAACCACTACTCTACTTTCTGTGTCTATAGATTGGTGTTTTCTAAACATTTCATATTGATGAAGTCACACGAGATTGCTTTCTTTACTTACCATGATGTTTTCGAGGTTCATCAATGCTGTAGCATTTATCAGCACTTTGTTCTTTTTCATTGCTGAATTGCGTTTCATTGAATGGATGTATCAATTTGCTGATCCATTCTCCGGTTTATAGATACATATGAAAGCCACCAAGGAAGCCCTAGTTCATTTTCAATGTCATTTTGATTTCAAGTTTGCAGTACAGTGATATATTCTTTTTCATATGCTTTCCCCTTAATGGTTATTACAAAATATTGTATACAGTTCCCTGTGTGTAAAGTAGGTCCTTGTTGGTTGTCTGTTACATATGTAGTGTGTTTATACGCTAATCCCAACCTCCTAATTTATTCCCTGCCTTTTCCCTTTGGTGGGGCTTCTCAGGTGGCTCAGTCACAAAGAATCTGCCTGCAATGCAGGAGACGCCAGAGATGCAGGTTCCATCTTTGGGTCGGGAAGATCCCCTGGAGGAGGAAATGGCAATGCACTCCAGTATTCTTGCTTGGAGAATGCCTTACGCAGAGGGCTCTGGTGGGCTACAGTCCATTGGGTTGCAAAGAGTGCATGACTGAGCATACATGCACTTCTCCCACTGGTAACCATAAGTTTGTTTTCTATATCTGTGTGTCTATTTATGCTTTGTAAGTAAGTTCATTTGTATCTTTTTTTTAAGATTCCACATAAGCAATAGCATATGATATTTGTCTTTCTCACCATGATTATTTTTTAAAATTTACTAGTGTTTTCCCAAATTATGTAGTCTAAGCACAGCCCAACTTATTATTTTTCTTACAAGCTTCTCCCTGTGCCCATACGTCCCATGTGTAGACATGGAATACGTTGAGACCCCGAGGCCAGCAAATGTACCTCCTGCCTGGAGAAGATGAGTTATGAGTAAGTCCATGCTCTTCGATGCTAAGATCCAAGTGTTTATGCATTTGGTACAGTGACTATCTTATTTTATATGTTAGTCTGTGTTATTTGGTGACAGAGGAAATAGATGCTTTCCATACTAGCAGCTTCGTGTTTCCATTTTATAGGATCGCATAGTAAAGGCACTCATCTTGCCAGTTTTGTGGCTTTGTAATTCTGCTTGACGACCCCAAATCTCATTTCTTTTATTTATTTATTTTTAAATTGAAGTACAGTTGATTTACAGTTTTATGTTAATTTCTGCTCCATAACTGTGACTCAGTAATACACACTTTTATACATGCTTTTTAATATTCTTTTCCAGTCTGGTTCACCCTAGATTATTTAATATAGTTCCCTGTGTTATGCAGTTGGTCTTTGTTGGTTATCTATTTTATATATAGTAGTGTGTATTTCGGAGAAGGCAACGGCACCACACTCCAGTACTCTTCCCTGGAAAATCCCATGGACAGAGGAGGCTGGTGGGCTGCAGTCCATGGGGTCACTAAGAGTCAGACATGACCGAAGCAACTTAGCAGCAGTAGCAACAGCAGTGTGTATTTGTTAAGCCCAAATTCCTAATTTATCCCTCTCCATCTCTCTTCCCCTTTGGTAACCAAAAGGTTCTTTTCTATGTCTGTGAGTCTGTTTCTGTTTTATAAAGAAATTCATTGCTAACGTTTTTTTTGGTCTTTGTTGGTTATCTATTTTATATATAGTAGTGTGTATTTCGGAGAAGGCAACGGCACCACACTCCAGTACTCTTCCCTGGAAAATCCCATGGACAGAGGAGGCTGGTGGGCTGCAGTCCATGGGGTCACTAAGAGTCAGACATGACCGAAGCAACTTAGAGCAGTAGCAACAGCAGTGTGTATTTGTTAAGCCCAAATTCCTAATTTATCCCTCTCCATCTCTCTTCCCCTTTGGTAACCAAAAGGTTCTTTTCTATGTCTGTGAGTCTGTTTCTGTTTTATAAAGAAATTCATTGCTAACGTTTTTTTAGATTCCACATGTAGGTGATATCACATGGTATTGTCTTTCTCTGTCTGACTTATTTTGCTTAGTATGATCATCTCTAGGTCCATCCATGTTGCTGCAAACAGCATTATTTCATAGTTTTTTGCGGCTGAGTAATATTCCATTGTATGTATGTACCATGTCATCCTCATCCATTCATCTGTTGATGGACATTTAGGCTGTTTCCATATCTTGGCTATTGTGAATTGTGCTGCTATAATTATAGGGGTGCATGTGTCCTTTTGAATTATACCTGTGTTCTGGTATTTTCCCATGTGTGGAATTATTGAATCATATAGTAATTCTAGTTTTAGTTTTCTGAGGAACCTCCATACTGTTTTCCATCATGGCTGCCAACAGTGTTGGAGGGGTCCCTTTTCTCCATTCCCTCTCCATCTTCAAAATCTCAATTCTTAAGGTGATTCTACTTATCCTTTCTAAATCCCTTCCTTTGATAATTAATTTTGGAGTTCAGTCATTGAGACCCTTTGAGAGAAGTCTTTACTTACCCTAGTTTACATTTAAGGAAAAAAGTTGTGAAACATAGAGAAAGAGAATTCAATTACAGCTCTCAAAGCAGAAAAGGGATAGTTTCAGAAATTCGGTGTTGGATGTCTATGAGAACAGGTCAGGGAGAGTCTACTGACAGTGTTCAGAATGTAGGTATCTCTTGCTTGCTCTGTTTTTTATAATTTGATTTTTTGCTTCATCAGAAGTGTCCCTCCTAATAATGACTTTTAACTGGATTTCCAGATAGATATTACCTCTCTCATTTCAGCAACATTGTAAAATGTGCCACAAAGCATGCCCTGAAGGGAGTAATTGCCTTTAAAAATTTTTTTAAACAAGGGTACAGATGCTGGAAGCTATCATCAATGCTAGATGGAGAGAATGTGACGCATGTTTCCATGATGCTGGAAATGTGATTGCTGCTAGATCTATTAATAGTCCAGAGTTGATTTTTGACCTTGAATTTATTATAGAAGCTACAAAAATAGAGATGAATAAGATGAAGGAAACCTAGGGCAGGTTCCCCTCTTAACAATTTTTTCTTATGAATATGCAGCATATTGTGTGTCAGGGGGTACAGACATAATACAGATATTTAGTATTTTGTGTCAGCCATTTCAGAATGTCAATTTTACTTTTAGGTTTATCTGATAAGAAATAAGAATTCCTGTAGAGTTCATTCCTCTCCTCTTTCCACCGTTTTGTTTGGTTGCTTACAAAGAACCTGTGTTGGAGGGCTGTGCTCTGGGCGAGGGTGCAGTTTTCTTCTTGGCCTGCTCTGGCTTATGCAGTTGGCAACAGTCCATCTGCAGAGCCCAGAATGAGTGAGCTGACACAGAAGTCTACACTTCTTCTGGTGATGACCACCACAGACTTTCCATCAAGCCTGCAGAGGCGGCCCCTTCTGAGATTTAAGTTTGATCTTAATGCTACTTTTCTACATTTCAATAATATACTTTGATATTTGAAACTATTTTTATTTTTCTATCAGGCATATCAGGTTGAATGTTTAAAGACTAGCAGTATGAGCCTTACCACTACCTCTTGATTGTTAAAAAGTTTAGATACTTTAGATATGTGCCCAATTAAATTGTATCAGCCAGTTATGCCTCCAGAGTGAAGAGATTCGTGTGATGATTCTCTTCTGAATCTGATTGTGATTAAGGTTAAGGGGCATTGACACCAAATTCCAATAACTGCAAAATTTTGCAGAAGATTGGCCTACTCAGAGATATGAGCTGAAAAAAAAATACAGTTCATTGGGCTATGCAGGGATTTTTTAATGGAGGTTATCGTCCATGTACATACATTGGGAAGCCTGATGCTTTAAGCTTCATTTTGTATATCAAAACTAAATATGTAGGGGAGAAACAAAGGTAAAGAATGATTCCTTTGTTATTTACACAATTTCTAATTCTGAAGAAGTGTGAGTCACTATTGGTCACCAGTATTCTGCATCATGAAGAGTAGTCATATTTGTCAAGTACATCTGAATAAAGATGGGGTATGGGGTGGATAGTAGTCATGACAGCCAATGATGAAATTCCTTTTCATCCTCCCACAAGTACAAGTACTATATTCTTCTCCTACTCTGGTTAATCCCTGCAGTTTCTCTACTACTAAAAACTGGTTGCTTTCCAAATGCTTAATTCATGCTACATGTTACTCCATGAGAAGGTGACCATGTGTTTGGAAAACTAACTCAAGAAATAAGTATATTTAAGAATTAGTTTGTGCTCAGGCAATGTTGGCGCTTCCCAGATGGCTCAGTCGGTAAAGAATCTGCCTGCAATGCAGAAGACCCAGGTTTGATTCCTGGGTCGGGAAGATCTCCTGGAGAAGGGAATGGCAACCCACTCCAGTATTCTTGCCTGGATTATCCCGTGGACACTCCCCTGGCGGGCTACAGTCCATGAGGTCACAGAGAGTCGGGCAGGACTGAGCAACTAACACACACAGGCAATGTTTTTTTGTTGTTGTTTGTTCCCTAACAGTTAAACAATTCTGCTTCGTATGTTCAGGGTTGTGTATGGCTTTTTTGTGTTTTGTAGCTCTTGTTCTAAAATCTCAAGTCATTTAAGAAGAGACCTGTTTGTATTTTGAATTCTACAGGCTTCAGCGGAGCTTTCAGTTTGGAGAATGATCATAGAAGTCACTCAAAATTATTCTTGTTTTGTCAGCTCATAGTGGAAAGGTGAAGTTTCTTGGAAAAAATTAATAGCCAGTACAATGGAATAGTTGAGTTTAATAGCCTTGTCTTACAAAATAATGCAAATCAACTCTTTCCTGAATGATGTCAGAATGTGCAATCCTGATGTTACATTTTCCTGAATTGATCATGTAAGGTACCTTTGAAGAATATTAATATATCGGTTAAGGGATGACTTTTAAACCAGCCAGAGCAATGAAAGTTCAGTTGCAATATGAAGGAGATCTTCTCTGTAGGACACATAAACAATAAAAGAACATTGTCAGGGGGAATAATGAGTTTGCTAACTTGGGAAAGATTCCAGACTGATCTTGATGTCACTCCTCTGTGATACTTTAGAAATCAGAGAAGCAGGCTTGCCCTAATGCAGGAGAGAAGGGAGATGAACCAGCAGGCTTTGCTGGGACAGTGAGCCTATCTTTCTGTTTGGTGGCACAGAAGATTTTATCATTTAGCCTTTTCTGCTTGCAAGGGAGAAGGCTAGATGCAGTAGTTAAACATACCAATTTTAAATATTGTGAGACAAGGACGCAGTTTGGCATTATTATTTGTGCCTTTTGGACTTTGACTGAACATATGACATGATATTAGTGTCCTAGGGTTGCTGTAACAAACTGTTGGCTGAAAACAATGGAAAGGTCTTCCTTCTCCCACCCTTCTGAAGGTGAGCAGTCCAAAATCAAAATGTTGTCGGAGTCATACTCCCTCAGAAGGCTCTAGGGGAGAATCTTTGCTAATCTCTTCCAAGTTCTAGTGCCTTCAAGTATTTGTTTGCTCATAGCAGCTTGACTCCAGTCTCTCCCTCTGGCTTCACATGGTCTGCTCCTGTGTGTTTTTTCCTGTCTTCTCTCTTTTTATAAGAACACTTGTTGAATTTAGGGTCCAGACAGTTATCTGGAATGATCTCCCGAGCCTTAATTAAGTATGGAAGATCCCCTGAAGGATGGCATGGCAATTCACTCCCTTATTCTTACCTGGAGAATCCCATGGACAGAGGGCCTGTTGAGCTATAGTCCATGGTCACAAAGAGTTGGACACAACTCTCTATAAAAAGAGAGAAGACAGGAAAAAACACACAGGAGCAGGCCATGTGAAGCCAGAGGGAGAGACTGGAGTCAAGCTGCTATGAGCAAACAAATACTTGAAGGCACTAGAACTTGGAAGAGATTAGCAAAGATTCTGAAGCAACTTAGCACACAGGCAACAAAGATTCCTTTTCCAAATAAGGTCACCTTTATAGGTACAAGATGTTAAAACTTAGACATATTTTGTTGATGGTGACAGTTATGTCTGGTATAGATAGCTAAGGAAAGTGGAAGTGAAGTCACTCAGTTGTGTCCGACTCTTTGCTACCCTGTGGAATATAGCCCACCAGGCTCCTCTGTCCATGGGATTTTCCAGGCAAGAATACTGGATTGGGTTGCCATTTCCTTCTCCGAGGGATCTTCTCAACCCAGGGATCGAACCCAGCTCTCCCACATTGTGGGAGATGCTTTAACCTCTGAGCCACTAGGGAAGCCCAGATAGCAAAGGAGGCTCATTTAAATTAAAATACTAATTAATAGTCAGTAGAAATCTGTCCATTGCTTTTCTTCCAGTTCATGTAGCCAATCTTAACCTTCTTCAGGTCTGAAATCGTTAGGAGGGAAAGGCCATCATTCACAAACATTTTTTATACTACCCTGTAGCAATTACATCCCTACAAGCAGAATGTTTTATTCTTTCAAAGTAATTGCCTCATTGGAATGAAACAGTTCCATAGGCAGTGTGGCATTTAGTAGTAAGTAAATGTTCCCATTTCTTCTGAGTCCTTGGAAATGTAGGACACCCAGGGCCAAGAAATCAGCAGACCACATCTCAGACTGTATAAGTCCTAAAAGTTCAACCACTGGGCTCAGCTTGTAGGTGGCACACCAACAGCTGGAGTGCCAACCAAATGCACTTGTGGGTTTCTGCCACTGCTGTCATCTGACACATGAAACAGTTCAGACACTGGAAGTTTCAGTCACTGTGAGGGGGTCCATTCCATTGTTGTGGCATGGGTGTGTGTTTTAAAGAAGAATTTGACAGCCTCTTTAGAGGTTGTGGTGACAAGTTGTCAGCCTGACAGCCTCGAAAGTGGCAGCTTGCAAATGGAGAGGCAGGTGATGCCCAGGGCATCAGTTCCACGTGGTTAGAAGCAGGAGAGCAGGCTAGGTGACAGAGCACTTCGGGATGAGGACAGCGACTCCTGCATCCCATTCAAACATCTGTGCAATGTGTTCACTTACAACCTGGCGGAAGCGTCACTTATTTACGTGTAAAATCTATGAGATATTGAAAAGGTACATGTTTCCATATCGGGAGAAAAATGAAGCTTCCGTTTTCTCTGAAGACACCTGGAGAATCGGATTCTCCACCCACACCCACGCCTCTACCCACAACCATGCCAAAACACACACACACACACACACACACATGCACACAGAGTTCTGAAATATAGTATACTAATAGAAAATTCTAGATATGGTAAGACCAATGGACAGGAGATGATTGCCATTGAAAACATAGTTTATTACTCACAATTCCTGAGAATGACTGGCTGTGCCATCAAGGGCCATGTGCGAAGGCACCAGGGTCAGTTAGGAAGTGGAAGGAGCCAGGGAGTTGTGGCAAGAGCTTTTACTGTGGATTTTGGAGGAAGGAAGAGGTGAGGAACATGCCTCATGCATGGCATGTGGGTTTAGGATTCACTTGTCTGGGTAATTTCAGTAGACTCTGGTGCAGAGGGGCTGGCCCTGGGGTGATTAGGGTAGGAGAATAGTAGCCTGGAGTGTTAGAGTCCATTAAAGGAGGCGGTTAGGGGTGTGGGCCTGGGAGGGTAGGTTTGTATTTGAAAAGCGTGCTTCCTGGAGGAGAACTCCTCTGTAGGTAGGATTCGGATGATGAGGGAGGCACGAGGCCAAGGCAAGGTGACTGGGGCGTACTCTTGGGCTGTCCAAACTAGGATTATCTGGCATGGAGATATTATGGCATGGAAGGCAGATGTTAAAGCACCAGGTTGACAGAAGTTGGAAAGATGGTTTACACACACACACATACGCGCACATGCACGCACGTGCACGAGTGCACTAGTGCTATTAATAGAAGAGCTCTCTCAAAAGCTAGAAGCCAGTTTGGATCCTTGGAGTCCCTGTCACAAAGCTGCAGAGACCGGCTTAGTGAGGTTCACATAGCTTTCCTTTGCAGGAGATGACCTGAAATGGCGAAAGCATGTTGACCGGCTGATTCCCGCCTCCCACCCCGCCTCCTCAGCCACCTTCTGGACTTGGAAGCTGTACATGGAGCTGGCTCTCCTGTCTGCATGTCCTAGACTAGAGGCTGCTGCATCTAGGAAGTTCTGTGCTGTGACATGGGTGACGTGGGCCTTACTGTGATTCTGTATCTTTGTAAACCGCCTGTGTGAGAACAGTCCAAGCTCAAGAGGGTAGACAGCAAGCAGAAACCCAAAGATACTGGCAACGTTAAATCTACTTCCCAACATGAAGGGTCATTTGAGGCAGAAGACTGAGCTTGAAATCCAATCCCTGCAGAGCATTCTATGGGACCTTGGGGAAGAGGTGCCCCTTGGCTGTGGTCTCACAGCTCTGAACCTGCGTAACAGTGTCTCCTGGTGGAAGCGTTTCTGAGATGTTTGGGGAAATGGCTTTGCAAACAAGACAGGGTTCTAACCATGTCTTCTTTGGTTGTGGCTCCTGCACAGACCTGTAGGAACAGGAAGTTATGAAGCAATGATCTTGCCTTGACCACCCTTGGCTTCTGCCTTGCTGCTGCTCCTCCTCCTCCACGCTGTTGCTCGGCTTACCAGGTTCTGGAGCCTTCCTGCTGTCCTCCACCCTGGCCTGTCTCTTTGGGACAGACCTCGCTTGATTCTCCCACAATTCCATGGCTTGTACATGTCTTTCTTCTCCATTCCTCAGAACTGACCTGCCTTGATCCCATGGGATCCTTTCAGGGAGGAGAGCTGCCTCTGTTTGTGTCTTGTCTTAAGCTTTCAACCTTATTCCTCTCTCTTGCCCCCTCTTAGCTCCTGTTAAATTGTTTCTGTTTCATTTTCTCCTTTTCCGCCACATTTTTTTCCTCCTTCATTCATTCAGTAGCTTCACACGTCAGATTCTGTGCCTGGCACTGAAGTAGACAGATATAAGGACTGTACTGCCCTTAAAAGCTCAGATTTGCAATGAACAACTAAATAACTGATGGTCTTCCCAGGCATTTTCCTTTATGGTAAGAGTAGGATAGAGAGTTGTAGAAATTGAAGGCAGGAAGATAATACTGAGACTCCAGGATTCAGGGTAACATTAGTGCTACTACCTTTGGAGCTGAGTCTGTAGAAGGCAAAGGAGTTTGCTGGACCAGGAATGGGTGAGGGCATTTCACCGAGGCTGAAGTGTACGGCCAGCCTTATAAGGGGTGGAGCTGAAGCTTAGCATTGGCGGACATAGGATGGGGCCTGGGAGCCATGGGAATCTTAAGGCGCAGGCTCAGTTGGGTGATGATGCAGCCCAGACATCATAATCTGGAACTGGAGATGGACCCTGCAGGCCGTGGGCATCTGGTGAGATGGAGCAGAGGTGTCAGAGGACTGGACAGGATGACCTTAGTGATACCTGGCCCTGCCGGCAGTGCAGAGTACTCAGAGTTCCAGGATCAAGGTGGGGTTTTGTGGGTTTTGTGGCTGACATCTGGAAGAGAGAGATAAAAGGCACAAACTAATCATGGTACTGGTGATCTTCATGCATCTATTCCTTTATCTGCAACCATGCAGGCACTGGATGTGAACGCACCTACTCAGGGTCCCCATGGGCCATTCCCTGTGCCAGCTCAAGGAGTATGACACCGAGGCAGAGTGACACAGTCCTCGTTCTGATGGCCGTACCGCCTCGTACGAGGTGGGCACGGGACCCCAGGGCTGCTCAGCTCAGTGGTACGTGCCCCTAGCTTTGACAGAAACCTACAGGGTTTGTGGGGCACATCCCAGGGTCCTGGACCCAGACTGGTCTTCAGGGAGGGCTGAGAGCTGAAGGGGGCATGAGCTGTGCGTCCTGGCCCAGGGAGGCCCTCCTGCTGAGCCCTGAGGAGAGCAGGGCTGAGAGCTGGTCCCTGGAGCCCAACGCCTGGCCATGGCAGCGAGCCTCAGGGACAGGAGTAAGTGTTAAAAACCACAGGACCTTGCAGCCCAATGCTTTGGCCTCTGCCATTTTTTTTGTAGCTGGAGACGAGACTGTTTAAGAACTGATTTTTGGAGGAAAAGAGGCTGAATGCAAGGTACCACTGAAGTTAGCAAAACCAGCTATGTGAGTTATTCATGCCATAGACTTTCCAATAGAGTGAAAGGCACTCCACTGAGAAGGGAAGAAGGCTACATGGCTGGGTTGTGGATCGAGAGCGTGCATTACAGTCTCTGCTCTTTCCTATTGTTTGTACAGGTCAACAGATTTTAATCATCATGACCTGTTATGTAAAAACACCATTATATGTAATAAAAGCTGTAAGTTCACACCAAATTTACAAAAAGCATATGATAAATTCGAACCTAATTTAAATGTTTTCTGCCCCTCCTTCTTTCTCTCTCTCCCACTCTTTCTCTTTCTTTAGAAAGTAGCTCCCCAAAATAGAGCTTTGTGGAATTTTATTGAATTTGCCTTCTCTGATTTGGAGACATCATCCTTTTTCAAGGGGCACTGTGGTCAATATAAGGACTTTTACAAACTAAACACAAAACTTATTTTCATTTGGAGAATTCTATAAAAATTTCTGAAACCATGCAAGTGTTTGGAATCACACTGATCCTGTCTCCAAACCAGGCTTAACAAACAGTATTTTAGAGCATGAGTGTATCTTTTAGTTAACTCAGGCCCTTTTTTTTGGCTGAATTCATTATAAGTCCAATCCAATACATCTTTACTTTGGCTAGATAATTGTCTCAGCACTGAAGACATAAAGCCATAAATCAGAATGGGGGTCATGTAGTACAGAATGGGAAACATACTAAAACTCATTGTTGTCATTGTGGGAAATGTCATGGGTTTGTAGCAAATACCATGTTGGGCTAGTCACCATGCCTGGAGCATTCTGGGAAGGCTTCGTGGAGGAGGTGCGGTTTAATCTGGGTCTTCAAGATCCTTAGGAGTTCAGCAGTTAGAGAGAAATAATAAGAGTCTCATCAGTTCAGTTCAGTTCAGTCGCGCAGTCGTGTCCGACTCTTTGCGACCCCATGAATCGCAGTACGCCAGGCCTCCCTGTCCATCACCAACTCCCGGAGTTCACTCAGCTCACGTCCATTGAGTCTGTGATGCCATCCAGCCATCTCATCCTCGGTCGTCCCTTTCTCCTCCTGCCCCCAATCCCTCCCAGCATCAGGGTCTTTTCCAATGAGTCAGCTCTTCGCATAAGGTGCCCAAAGTACTGGAGCTTCAGTTTTAGCATCATTCCTTCCAAAGAAATCCCAGGGTTGATCTCCTTCAGAATGGACTGGTTGGATCTCCTTGCAGTCCAAGGGACTCTCAAGAGTCTTCTCCAACACCACAGTTCAAAAGCATCAATTCTTCTGCGCTCAGCCTTCTTCACAGTCCAACTCTCACATCCATACATGACCACAGGAAAAACCATAGCCTTGACTAGATGGACCTTAGTCGGCAAAGTAATGTCTCTGCTTTTGAATATACTATCTAGGTTGGTCATAAAAGAGTCTCATAGTCAGTGGAAACCATTGTTATAAAGAAGGTCTGTGATGTATAAAATGTGGTGGATTAAATTTGATATAGTACAACAGTCCATGAGTGAAGGAGGGCGAGACCGTCTTCATATGCTGAAGAGTTGGGCTTAGCCACAGTTAGTAAAGAAAATAATCAACTCAGAATACTGATTTTCTTCTTTTAGTACATGTAAATATGCATGATATATGTTTTGTCTGTGGCATAGATGTGTGTGTGTATGGATAATTTTTGCTGCCCCTGTAAGATGAACGGCTCTCTTCCTGACCAGCCTCAACTTTTGGCATGTTGAAAGCATTTTCTAATATTGAGCAAATGCTCTTTCAGTCCTGTAATGTTCCTGTTTTGAAAAAAAGAAAATCTATGCTCTTCAATAATGAACATAATTCACCAAAAGAATGTCCACAGGGAATTTGCTTCAAATTGGTTGCTTCATTCAAAGGTTTCAAAATGGGAAAGCAGACAAAGAAAAGTAACAAAATGCAAAAGCTGCGTGGGTTGGGAGTGTTTCTGGCCCTTTCCCAGGAGGCCCAGAAGCTGTGGCCCTCTGCCCTTGGTCTTGGCCATGTGGCGCGCACACCCTGGCTCCGGGCAGCAGGATGAGGCACACAGGCGGCCGCGCTGTGACAGCTGCATGCAGCCCCAGGGCAGTGCCTCTCCCCACGACCCATCCCATGTGCTGTGAACATTTAGTCTTGCGAAAAGGCAAGGAATCTGGAAGATGCTCACAAAATGTTTCAAGTGTTCTAAAGACAAAGGATGAGGTAAGAATAAAGAAAAATTACATGGAGTATCATTGTAATTCTACAGGTTGCCCTCAGCCAGACACCTGGTCATTTCTAAAATGTCTAAAACCTAAACTTTCTTCCTTAAACATATTTTTAAAATTTGTTTCTTGATTTCTTTGTGCTCAGGGCCTTTTTCCTTCAGAATATTTGGAACCCAGGATGCTTCTGTATCTTTAGTAAAATCTAAAAATAGACCCAGCCTACTGTGTTGTCTGGGGAGCTAGGTGATCTATTAATATTATTTCTGGGAAAATTCCTCACTCCTGACAGCATGTTTCCTACTCTTAGACACAAAACCCACGAATAGATTGTGTTTCCCTTTTTGCCTGGCCTGCTGGGAAGCACGTAGTTAGATTGCCATTGTTGTCTTTAGCATAGATTTTCTTGTAAAACTATTCCACCCTCTTTGCTACTTGAATTTTGTACTTTCTAAGCCTGTTTTAGTGATTTTTTTTTGTTTTTAGTACCTGTGCTTCTTTGTATAAGTCATCCAAATAACATGTAGATTAAAAAAAAATACACACTAAGGAATTAGTTACCCATGGCCTGATCAATATCTCCTGCTCCCAGCATGTCACAGACAGATCGCTTGTTCATGATCACATCTGAGAAGTAATGGTGGGAAAGAGGCAGGTGGAATGACAAGAGAATGAAAGAGAAAGCATGGGAAGTAAGGGAGAAACATACTTAATTAAATATTGTTTTCAAAACGAATTTACTCGTAGCCTAAAGAGGTGAACCTGAAATTCCTATACTAAGAGTTTCTTTTTACTTCAATTTAATATGAGTGTGTCAAAGATCTCCTTGAAATCAATAGTTAGGAAGTCAGGACAGTAACTGCAACCATTTAAGGAGTCTTATTATATGCCAAGCACTGGACATTGTGCCTTGTAGACTCATAGAGTAAGTCCCCTACATACAAACCTTCAAGCGGTGAACTTTCAAAAATGTGAATGTATTATAAACCTCATACAGTACAGTACTATATATATATATATATAGCTGATAGTGTTAGTTGGGTATATACATTAATTGTGTGGGATTTAGGAACAAATTGGATTTAAGAACACGGTCTTGGAATGGAACTCTTTCTTACGTAGGGGACTTACTGTACTTAATTCTCATTACATCCCACAAGAAGCCCCCATTACCTAGAGGGCATCTGAGGCTAAGAAAGGCTAAATCATTTGTGGCAAGGCCCTCTGAAAGTGGCTGAGTCGATTGTGCACACCTAGGTCTGCCCCCAACACAGTTACTCATCATGAGACAGGAGAGTGCAAGGCCACAAGATTAAATGCTCAGCTGGGTGGCTGCACAGGAGATCAATAAATATGTGCGTGATAACAATGAAGACTAAAAATGAGTGGAGTGGCCTGATGTAGTGAATATAAATATAGGATGCACAGCGAGATTGTATTTCAGGTAAACAACACATAGCTTTAGGACAAGTATGACTCTAGCAATATTTCCCATATACTGATGCTAAAACATATTATTTTATGTAGTGTTTAGAATATATTTATCCTAAAAATTACTGACCCTTGTGATATTTGAGATATTCCTTTACTAAAAATTATTTATTATTTATTAGAAATTCACTTTTAGCTGGGCATTTTGTGTTCTATCACAAGATCTAAAATAAGAACAAATGTATTGATGGAACGGTGGCACAGAAGAAATGCTGAAGGACTTCCAGAAATCACTTCTCCTCTGTGGACATACCTCACTCATCCAGCATCTTGGGTGCGGACCTAGGTCAGGCCTGAGCTCCATCAGAATTTCTTGACTTGATTCTAATTTCCATTCTCTATAGTCCGGTCAACTTCAGTCACATGTGCCCTGGGTTTGACATGTGGTAACTTCTAGAAACTGCCAGAAACCTGCCTGCCTTACTTGGGTGACTCCTGACCTCGTTCAATGTGAACATCAAATGAGGAGCTTTCAGGTCCCAGCCTAGACCCATTCTGTCAGAATCCCTGGGGTATAGGACCAGACAGGATTTTGTTTACATGCTTCCCACATGATTCCAGTATGCCTCCTGGGATGTGAGTCACCACCCAAGTATACAGGTTCTCTGAAGCCTGGTGTCATCAGCCCCTCCTAGCACCTGTGGGAGTGGTCTTGCTCCTATTGGGTCCTGCCTATTGCCATCCCTGCCGTCAGCATCTCCTTGCACTGCAAAGTAGCTGAGTTGGATTCTTGCTTAAACTGCAAAGATCCTGTGTTTTGGGTTCTCCTGGTGGCTCAAATGATAAAGAATCTGCCTGCAGTGCAGGAGTCACAGGAGATGTGGGTTTGATCCCTGGGTCAGGAAGGCTCCCTGGAGGAGGAAATGGTACCCCACTCCAGTATTCTTGCCTGGAACATCCCATGGGCAGAGGAGTCTGGTGGGCTGTAGTCTGCAGACAGACTGCACACACAGCAGTGTGTGCAGGCCAGGCCATTGCCTTTTGCTCTAGCTTTAGTAACTTGGGCCCAGAAATGTTTAAGAAAAATCTAGAAGACTTTAGGAAGATGGTCTTTTTCTCTCTTTGTCATATGCTAACAGAGCTGGCCTTCCCTTCACTAGGGGTTTGAGACACCTCATCACAGGAGAGTGAGCTCTGAGTGATGGAAACGTTCATATCCGATGAAATAAAGACTTCAGTTCTGCAGGACCACAGGGCTTGATAGTCTCTTTCTGTGACTGGTCCCTGGGAGAGGCCAGGAGACGGTGGACCCCTGGCCTCGTTGTAGCCGAGATGTCCTTTAGAACTTTGTGGAACAGCCTTGTTAAGTTCTCTCTTCCTCCTGCCTTGTCAGACAATTCTATAGTTAAAGGACCATTTCGTTATATTTTGGTCTTTGTTAGATACAAATGCAAAAACCTCAAGTAGCTTAGCCCTAGATTTGTAAAGTCAGGTATGAAACCACCATATGTGCGACCACATTTTCTCAGGGCTGGTTCATGTACCCACTTTGCTCTGTATGTTCTGTTGAACTATTAGAATTCTAACTGATTACTTAGTGGAAAGGAAATTATTCATTTTGCAGAGAGACTATTACATTTCCCATGCTTTAACCTGGGTGTTTAAAAAATGCAAACTCTCAGATGACATTTTGTTGCCTTTTTGCATTTTAATTATTATGGAGCCTTTAAGAGAGTTCAGTCATTAAGTAATAATCAGATGCTGATTGCTTAAACTCTACAAAGTGTTTGCTTTTCAAAACCTCAGTCCCAGATAATAAATTGTGGGAGTTTATCAAAGCAAGTGCCATATACTTTTCTCCTCTATTTTGATTCAAACGTGTAACAATTTCTACCTGCTGATTTAAATTGGCCCAGAGAATGCCTTTTGTGTTAAGCCCACTCACAGCCAAAAGAACCAGCATCAACCTGACAATAGAATAATATTATCTCCCAACTAAACAAAGCCAAAAAGCCAATGGGACAAATTGTTCTGTCAATAATCCAAAGCCAAAACTGTGTGGTCTCCTGCTATTTTTAGAACTTGCGGGGGAAAAGAATCCTCCTCATTCTAAAAATGATCCAATTAAATATGAAGTCAGCCACTGGGAAGCTCAGCGTTCCCTTTGAGCACCATTTTGGATACCAGCGTTCCTTTTATTAGAACAGAAATCGAAACCCACAAAGGTGACCGTCTTTCAAAGGAGGAACAGAGGGTCTGTGATCATTGGTAACCTGCATCACACAGGTCAGCCGACGGTTCTCGCAAGCTGCGTCACCACCTGCGTGGAGTTGCAGACGGAGTTTGACCTCATTAGACGAAGAATACAGAAAAACCCCAACTCTGACTTAGCTCTCCTTGAATTTCACCAAAGCCTTAAATTCTGTTCATCTTTCTTTATTGATGAGCTCAGTGTCCAGAGTGGGAGCTCTGAGATTTTTGGAGTTAAATTACTCTAATTTAACAGTAAAGTAGATAAACACTTTGAACAGACTTAAAACTGAGCATTGATACATCTGTATGCAGACAAGGAAGCGTTGTTAGCATTTGGAGTCCAGCTGCCTAAAGATGCAACATTATACAATCTTAGGCCCTGAATTTTAAGTTTAGGATGAAGCTAGAGAGAATGTCCTCTAATCCCCAAATGAGAAAGCCTAAATTCAAATGCAAACAGCTTTCCTGAAGATCCCTGCCAGAATTACCCGTGTTGAGCTTGGACTAACTCCCGCCCTGCCTGGCCCCTCACTCCCTGGTTCACCCCAGGGTAAGGCAAATGAGGCGTCTCCTGGGGAGCAAACTATAAGAGACTGCCCCAAAATTCCACAATGGAGCTAAACAGTATCTTAACACAGTATCTTAAAAAAAAATAACTGCAAAACATCGAAGATGAACAAAATATGAATATTTTAAATGAAGGCGGGGTCTAAGAGGGGCGAGACCAGGGTAAGGGTAGCCAGAGAGGGTATGCAAGTGCAGAATTGGAGCTTGTTTTTATATAAAATACTGATTTTTTTGATAGCTGGTAACAGATAATTTTTCTTGGGGGAGGGTGCACGCACAGCCGGCACTTTGGGTAGTCACACTCCTGGTGGCTCCAAAGGAGCACCCACCTCCACCTGCAGATGGAAAGAATGGCTTTGCTCTCTGTTCCTGGAATCTTGCTTAGTTCTGCTTGCCTTCTAGTTAGTTGCCATGTCTCCTCCATTCTACTGTAACCCCCCGCAAGACAAGGACTTTGGCTTCCTTGCATCTGAACCCCAGGACCTAACACAGTGTCTGGCACTTAATTGTCATATGCCTCCCTTCTTGCTGCTCTGTCTTCTTATCCTCTGGGTGCCCCAGTCCTGGATCTAGTGTCTTTCTAGGCTTAGTATGTCCATCCAGTGGTATCTGTGGCCCTGGTAAGGGTCACCCTCCCCATGGATGAGCCAAATGAATGGAAACTGTCTGCAAACTGGATGGTGAGTTTATGGATGATCACTATCATTGGCCATGGGCATCCCTGGTTTATTAGTTATCTCTTGGCTTTGCAACAAATTACCACTACGTTAGTGAGTTAAACAGCCCCTGTTGTCTGTCTTACAATTTTTGTAAATCAGCTGTCCAACAAGCCCATGTCTGGATCCTTTCTTAGGGTCTTATGAAGCTAAAATCAGGGTGTTGGGGCTGTGGCTGTCAACTCCTAGAGGCTGGGCACTCCTCCCAGCTCCCCGCTTGTTGGCAAAGTACGGTTCCTGGCAGCTGTAGAACTGAGATCTCCATTTCCCTTCCATGTGCTCTCTTCATCTTCAAGCCAGCAGTGACACAGTGAGTCCTTCTCAGGCTTCAGGGGCTGTGACTTACCCTACCTCCTCCCTTTCCTGCCTTTAGGGGCTCATGTGAGAACAGTGGGTCCACTCAAATATTCCAGGATAATCTCATTTTTACATCAGCTGATGAATAGCTTTAGTTACATCTGCAAGGCCTCTTGTGTAATCTAACAAAACCCCAGGCTGATACCAGAAGGTAAAGGTCATGGGAGACAGCCAATCATTTGTAGTTCCTGCTGGCACTTCAGGGGCCAACCATCCTTGGTGCTTTCTTTCCTTCTGTTTCCCAAGGAGTGTGGGAAGAGCGGGGTCAGGTATTTAGAACCCCAGGGACATTCCTCAGGAGTCTGAAATCCTTCCTGTAGAATCCTGTCTTGTCAATTTCTGGAACTGACAGAAATATTCTTGGGGAAATGAGGAAAAGCATCTGAGTACGAAGACCTTGAGCCCCTGTGGTCAGGAGGTATGCATATATTATTCATTCCCCCAGCAGGCAGCATGGAGCATGGCCCATGGGAGGTATTCTGGACATGCTTGTTTGAAGAAATGAGTGGATAAATGAATCCATCCATCTTGAGCATCTTCTAATAGGAATTTTTGAACTGATACTTACAGTCACCATTTTATACCAGCCATTTCCATATTCCCTCAAATGCTAGAAGGCATCTCCTATTGTCCAGGCTATCTGTGAGTAGTAATAATCGTAAATAGCTTGTTTGAGAGCCGGGTGGAATGTTTGCCTAAAAAGAATTTCTTTCGTAATCACCAGTGCCAACATGGGCGTCTGTTTCTCCTTCCCATCACCACTTGTGCTTCCCAGTCTTGCACTAATGGCTTCAAATGACTGCACTAGGATTAGAGATTGAATTGATGTACTGGGCTCTGTTGTTAAGTCTAAGAATCTGCTAGAGTTCATTTTAACTTGTTGATTGATCAACCGTTTGTAAAACCCCTCAATTTTCCATTGATTTCTAGGATGAGATTTACATAACTTGATATTTATTCCCATGCTATCAGTGTGTGCTTGCACACACACTCACTCTCTTACACTCAATTCCTTAGTCCATGTGGGACAAATTGGCTACAGTTTCAAGGAGGAGCTCATAGGAGTTACCTTACCTAGCAGTGCTCTGAGTGATTTTTACTATATTTATTTTTTCTTTCTGTTTTTAAAAAATGCCATTCTGTGCACTCAGAATTCAAAACATCAGTAGTAGTAAGGCATGCTCTCTCTCAGAACCTAAATCGAGGAGAAAAGGTGGAGGAGAGTTGTATCAAGCTCAGTCAGGGGATGAGAAAACTCTGGTCTCATAAAAGAAGGACATTTCCTTTGTCATACATTATTTATGGGATGATGAAGTATAATTTAGAAATTGTAATTTGTTTTTTATCTCATTCTCTTGTGAGTGTGGTTAGTGTGACTTCTTAGAGCTCTGCAAAAGCCCTGGATATAGTTTTGGGCAGAATTCCTCAGACCTCCGTGACAACATGCTGCTTTTCCCAAAGAAATACTTTTGACTAGGTTCCCAGGTACTTCCTTCCAATGGGGTGCTTGCTAGGCATACATACAGCTTCAGTCACTCGTCTACTCCATGAACATAAGTCTCATCCACTCTCTCTGCTCCATCCAAGTGCATTTGACCCACAGTCAGAAGAGGCTGTGGAAGAAGCTTAAGGAAAGTCGCTCCCGCCAGGCCACACCAAGATTCTACCTGAAACTCAGCCATGCAACTCTATTACCAGACCATGCTAGACAGTTGGGGCAATTTTAAGGAAGAAAAATAAGCAGTGTTACAGTATTTTCTTTGAAACTCAGTGAACTCAGAGCTCCACGTGAGGAGAAAATGTACAATGAAATGTACTCAGAGACCTGCTTTCCCTCGCAGGGTCACAGGTCATTGTAATCAGCTGGGACTTTAGCAGTAGCCTGCAAGGCACACTTCCTGTGTCACATACCATCACACGGTTTTTGAACAGTGAGTTGTTCTTAAGCTTGTATTTAATGTTATACATCCAAGATGAATTAAAGCTATAGCGGCCCCATTTTCGTGAGTCCATTTCTAATGCAGACCCACAGAGCAGTTACTTCTCAGCCTACAGCTGACACACCACAATGCATCTGGCACTCTTCTTTCCCAGGCTTGAAAGTTGCTGATTGAAAGAGAAAAGAGAAGCCTGGCAGAGTCAGCTTGCTCCTCATCACCGTCACCCGGCGTGTCACCCGGTGCAGATGGGAGCTTGCAAAAGGTGCTTCTCTTAGCAGGAGGCATCACAGTGTTTCAGGGGTGTGTGTGTGTGTGTGTGTGTGTGTGGATGGGAAGTTGGCTTGAAGTCAGCATGCTCACAGAAGTGCAGCGGACGCTGGCAGGGGTTCAGGCAGGCAGTGAAATGTAAGCTAGCCTGTAACACAAGCTCCTGGGAATGCAGAGGATGCCTGGCCATTAGGCATTCTCCTCGTGTTTCACATAAACGCATCCTGTTCTCGGAGCGGATGAGCAGCGCGTTTTGCACTGGCTCATTCAAATTGAATGTTGGTAAAAGGAGAGTCCTGAGCAAACACAACAGTCTGGCATCTCTGAAGGCAGGAGCAAGGTTAAGCTGTCGACCGTGTTCTCTATTGTTTATTGGAGGTTTATTTGCTGGCCCCGTGCACACCCTAGGCAAGTTGCTAACAGGCTCGGTTAGGACGCCCGATGCCTGCACCACTCAGGACCCAGCCAGCTTTGCCTAGGCTTTTCCGGGCCATAAAGTTCAAGGCTTCCTCCGTGGCTTCACCTGTTGTCCCTGAGCATGGCATGGATCACGTTTTGCTGGAAGAGAAAGCTCCTCTGGGGAGGCAGTTTGTCCCTTTTGCTTTTGTTCTTTCTCAAGGCGGCAGCTTTAACATTGTCACAGCAAGGGTGAAGAGAGTGAGCCTGTAGAGAGCTTTTGGCAACATGCTTTTTCCATTAGTTTCCACGGGAGCGGAGCAACCCCAGCAGCGGCGCGCGCTTGCTCCCTGGTCATGTGCTGTGAAGAATAAAGCCTCGTAGGGCAGTGAACCTGAACTTGGCCCGTTCATCCATACCGCATTGAGTGATTGCATGCAGTGGAGTCAAATGCCACTTGGGGGTGAAGAGCACGCCTCATCTTGCATTCCTGCTGGATAGAGTAGGAAGGACTGGTGACAGAATCTGGGAATTTAAAGGTAAAGCGTGCAATGAGTGCTGTGTGGAGGAGGCACGTGTGGGCTGAGGGGAGATTGCCTGGGGAAACAGGGGGTTATGTTTCACTTTCTTTGAAATGATAGGTTCATCGGGTTTTCTTGGCCAGTGGGTCAGGAGAAGAAAGGGAGAGATTTCTCCTTGCTGCTGAGAGAAGTTACTTTTATACACAAGGATGAGTTTTCTCATCCCCAAGTACTCAGAGCTGTCCGGGACTTCTGGCCCCGAAGCAGACTGTTCTCAGGCACTCCTCATGAAAAGAAAAGTTCTGATCCCATAAACTGATGGCGTACACACACCCTTTACTGTCTCTATTTTCTTTCCGGTGAAATCTCATCTTGAACATTCATTTGGTGTTTTGAAGTACTGGTTCTGTTTGTTTTCCCAAAATCGAGCAAGAAAGGGCTTTCAGTGCTACAAAAAGCCTGAGAAATGAAACATTCCCCTTAGGTTCCTTTCTAAAAGCTTATGTTCTTACTGTCATCCCTTTGGGGAGAATCTTGATGAGAGGGTGAAGTTCTCAGTTAGAAATGTCATCTGCCTAATGAAATTTAAGGCCAGCTTTTGTAAATCATTGTTCCATGTGTTGGCTTTCTGGTAAAAACTCTCTGAAGCAAGCAGTGTCTCTTGGCAGTGTGTGTTCTCTGCAAGTTATTGATGAATTTTGCGACTAGAAACTTAACTCTTGTCTCGTAAATCTCCTGTCCGGGTGTCGGGCTCTTTTACAAGCAGCATTAAAAATAGAAGGATAGATTTTTAATTAAATTAGGTATTATATTTGTCCTCGGGGAGCTGGGATGCAGTTAGTGGGCATGTGGACAATGTGAGTCCGTTGTTTCTAACAGACTGTTCATATAAGTCACAATTTTATATTAAATCTACTGCTCTTTAGATCTCTGGGGCTATTTTCTTTTATCACTCTATACAGCTGAATATTTCTTTTAGTTAGCAGTCAAATAAATACGTGTGACAATTTGTGATATATCTCATATGCCTATTATGTAGTCATTATATATATATATCAGTAGTATTAATTGGTATACACACATATGTATGTATATACATCTGTATATACGTATACACACATGTGTACATATCTTGCAGAAGATTTGTTCAGAAAGTTAGATCGGGAGCAATGCAGTTTGTCAGCAGCAGAGTTGCTAAGACTTAGAAAAGACTAAAGCATACTTGGCACAGAAATATGGGTTCTCATAAAGAAGAGCCATGCCCTAGCAGGCATCACCCAGTGGCACTGTGCTTCAGCAACAAGCTGGTGATTACTGGGGACTCATCATGGCTTGACATGTAGCTCGTTGTTCCCGTGCCAAAAACTGTGCATCTGATCTGAGCATGAGAGAACGGGAACAAGGGCAAAGATTTAGAGGAAGGGATGCAAAACCTTTGGGGACAATTGGTATCAAAAATAGTAGCTTCTACTGAGAGTCCGTGCCAGCACAGGGAGCAACTCCTTTTTTTGCCTTGATAGGGAAAGCAATTTTGATTGTTGGCAGATTCTTCCAGCAATAACAACAGGTTATTTTTAACCTATAAAGTATGTATACTATTTTTTTGGTTTATCTGTTTAACTTCTTATTTAAGGTACCAATTAGATTTTTCCAAGAAATACTTTTCTGGTGAGTTTCTTAAAAGTCCTAAATATTCCATATAATTCTATGGAATATTTTCTAGTAAAATATCAAAGTAAATAGCAGATATATTGCAAAAGGTAAGTTCTGAATTTTCAGAAAGACAGACTTGATTGATGATTACAGTAGTTATAAAACAGCAAACTGGAAAAATATCGTATACAGGGATTCAAACTAGTTTTCCTTCATTTTCCATTGAAATTTAAATTTTATTATCTTCATACCTTTAGTTAGCATGTATGCAGCTCTGTAACAATAGAAAGTAGGGGAAATAAGCAGGCCCTATATTCCAGAATGTTTCCACTAATTTGGATGAGCAGTTGAGTAATTTGGATGAGCAGTTGAGTTTTCTTTGTGTGGAGTATTTTGCTAGAACTAAACCAAGCATCTGGTCTGTTGAAGAAAGGTGTCCAAAATCCCATGGGCACCGAATGGTGCTGCAATTATTTCTTTGAGGGTCCAACCTGCCCTGTCTCGTTAAAGCCGACAAGCAGAGTCCATGGCACTGGAAGCTAGGGATGTCTGTGCTTGATTTATTTCCTAGACTGAACTGTCAAAGCAACTGTGATATCTTGTGTTTACAGAGCAGCCTTTTGTGAAGAGCTTGGAGTGTTTGGGGAACATTATCTAATTATCAGAACACCACAGGGAAACAGAGAGCTCATGCTATCTCCAATTTACAGTTGAGATGACAGGGCGACAGAGAGGTAAAGCAATCTATCCAGGATGATTCCGAAAAACACTGATGCATAACTCGGAAAGGAGCCAAGATGACCTCCATGGGTGAGTCTGGGGACTTTAAGTCCCCACTACCTTACTAGCTGGCTCTCAGTGTGTCCCATGGGGTCCTCAGCCCAAGAGGTGCCTGTTCTAACTGAACTTCATGGACCCCATCCCAACAGCATGTGGTTATGGGATTCCGTGACCTTCCATCATCTGTGATGACCAACTGGAGTGAAAGCAATGAAGGACATGCCTATGGGCTGCAAAACTGGGGTCTCAGAATTAGCCAATGTCACTAGAGGTCTTCACCACCCGTGTGGAAAGCCACAGGACACATGACTTCTCCCGTGTTTAGACTTGAAAACCTTTAACCCACTCCAGAAGCCAACTGAGAGAGAACTGGAATGCCTTTTCTCCCTTGGTGTAGGAACTATGAAAGTGACAGCCAGGAAATACATTTCCTTTGAGGTTGTAGCTCTTAGACAGGCTAAGCTTGCTCAACATTGAATAATAATTATTAAGGAATTTAGAAAAATACTGTCACACACTCATGAGACTCTGCCTTACTTGGTTGTTGTTCAGTCAGTCAGTCATGTCCAGCTCTTTGTGACCCCATGGACTGCAGCATGCCAGGCTTCCCTGTCCTTCTCTGTCTACCAGAGTTTGCTTAAGTTCATGTCCATTGAGTTGGTGATGCCATCCAACCATCTCATTCTCTACTCAGTTACAAGCTTATTTTGGAAAAAATTGTATCCAAGTTACAAAATAAGAAAATTTTCAGATTGAAAATGTACTTTTGATACAGAAATCCAGAGGTTGCCTCTGGGCAGATGGTTTTTAGGAAGAATGTCTGCAAAATGGAGTAACTATACCAGGGGACTAGATAAAATCATCCTTAAGAAGGTCTTTGCCCTTGGCTTGGCACCCAGTGGTGCTCTTACATACTGAGTCTGAATTTGAATGAGTGAGAGAACCAAGCTGAAAGGGAGGCAGCCTACAAACAGAGCTCCCGGGGAGAAGACCAGTTCTGAAGGCTTTCAGAGAAGGACCGGAGACCAAAGAACTAAAGAAGGGCAAGAGGATCCAAACAGATGTGGTTAGGACAGAAGCAAGAAGGCTGGCAGGGAGCCTGGGACTTTGCACCCCCTTGGCAAAGCTGCGGTGATGCAGGAAAATTCCTGAGAGCAGAACGTACAGGTTCCTGACTGGTTCCCTTTAAAGGATGCAGAAATTCTACAAGAGGCCCTTGGAGGAATAGAGAAGGGCTCTCATTTCCTGTGAGCTTCCCTGGTGGCTCAGATGGTAAAGAATCTGCCTGCAATACAGGAGACCCAGGTTCGATCTCTGGGTCAGGAAGATCCCCTGGAGAAGAGAAGGGAATGGCAACCCACTCTGGTATTCTTGCCTGGGAAGTCCCATGGACAGAGGAACCTGAAGAGCTACAATTCATAGTGTTGCAAAGAGTCAAACACAACTGAGTGACTGTCGCTTCCACTCTTTTCCTGTAATCACAGGTACTGAGTCAAGTAGCTCACACCAATGTGGACTATGCGCTTGAAAAGCCAAGACCCAGGGAGGCTGGGTGCTTTTCTCACCAAACTCACCCAGTGGAGGCTAGCCTGACCTCCCCCCCAAATCATTGTTCACCTAACAAAAGCCACATTTTGTGCTGGTGTTGCTTAAGTGCTCTTGGGATTGATCCCTGGGGGATGTGAGGCATGATTCGTCCTCATCTGATTTTAAAGTTATGGCGCTCCCTAGCACTCCCCTAGTGCTCCCTGCCCCTTCCCCCTTCCGTGCATCAGAGGCACTGTCCACCAGTGAGATGCTTTAGGCTTCCACTGTGCATGAAACACGGAATCAGAGTTTTCATCTGGGTCACAAAGATCTTTCTTGCTCACTGCCTTCTCCTCAGAGCCCTGCACAGTAAGTGCCATTCCCATCATAGGAAATATTAATTAGATGAGTGACCTGCTCCTAACTCATTTGTTTATAACCCCTTCTGGAATTTTCTCACCTGACTTGTATTGCTTGTATTCTGCGCTTCAGAACAATATTTTAAACCTTTGAGAGTGATGAATTGTGTCATACTAATGCTAATATTTAAAAAACTCTCAGTGAATAGGATAGCACCTTGAACTTGTGGACATACTTAATATTAAGAAAATTGAACTTATACCAAAAAATGGGACAAGTTGCTAGGTTTAAAATTTTATTGTCAGACTCATCAAGGACATAGCACATAGATAAAAATTCTCAGAAAATAAAAGAATATGTTAAGATCAGTGTTTCTCAAATTAAGATGGTTTTGCCACCTCTTCCCCAGGATATACTTGGAAGCATCTGGAGGTATTCTTGTTGTCACATTGGTGTGGTTGGGGTGCTACTGGCATCTAGTGGATAAAAGCTAGGGATGTTGGTAAACATCCTACAGTGCTCAGGGCAGCCCCCAGTAGAGTCAAAACAAGGTCCCAAATGTCAGCAGTGCTGAAGTTAAGAAACCCTGATGCGAAACAAAACCCTTATCACATTGTTATAGAACAGATTTTATTATTTGCCTGTATTTTCCATTAAGCTCTGTGCGTCTGGGTGGCAGTGGTTTGTCTTTCTCAGGCTTGTGTCCTCCAGGGTCAGCACAATGCATGGCATATATTGCCTTTTAATGAATGGCCACCAGATTGATGAAAGAAGAAATATTAACGATGCCAAAGATGGTGCTCCAGTGTCCTCTTTGGAACAACATTATAATTAGAAACCGCATTTCTAATCAAGGCCCAGACATGAAATAATCAATAGGGTCAATGTCAGGTTGTAAAAGCAGAGACACAACAAGCACACATTCTTATCTTAAGAAGACCACTGGACCCCACATCATGGAATATTAGCCCCAAAGGGAACCCTCTTAAATTCCTCTTCGACCCTCTTAAATTCTAGGTGAAGACATGGAATTAAAGGGAGGTAAATGATTGGTCTAAAGTCTCCCGAGTAAATGGAAGAACCAGAAGTAGAGCGATTTCTGACTGTGTATTTTCTTCTGGCTCAGCTGTCCCCATTTTATCTGTTGGGCATTAAGTGGCACAGAAGATTTGCTTGCAATGATTCCTTGAGGCTCCATCCCAATGTAATATTGACTGTCACACACAGAAAGAGCATCTTTACAGTATTGTACAATTTGACCCAACACTAATGTTCAGGGCACCAGCATCATTAATATAAAGTATAAGTAATGGGCTGAGAGGGCTAGAGAATATCTCAGTAACCATCTGCTACA
>SJXQ01001401.1:77824-89965 GCA_006408695.1 Aepyceros melampus | reverse complement strand
CCCTAGATCTGGAAAGAAACTAGCTGGCCAGGGGGTGGGGGTGGGGGTGGTGTTCAGAGATCAGGAGCTTTATTGAGTCTCACAGAGAGGGGTGCTGGAACTGTCCACTCTGTTCATCTTCACTAGAGAAACGTTGCCTAAATTGGAATATTAGTTTCAAAGGATGTTATAGGAAAACGGGGTTATTTGGTCGGATCAATTTAGAAAATGCAAGGGTAAACAAAAATAAAGCAGATTTGCCAAAGGACATGGCAGAATTTTTCCTGTATAGTACAACTCTCCAAGAGGGAGCTATAATCCATGGCTCCCTGAAAATTTATTTATTAGGAGATCACTTCTATTATCCACCAGTATTCCTCTGAATCTAGTTTGGAAAATGTTCTACTGCTTCTTCCAGGCTATTTAGCTGGTAGGTGGCCAGACTGCATAGGTTTCAGGGGTTATATTAGGTAGACTTTTTGATGGCCTATGTTCCCTGCCGCCCCCTCCCCAGGTCTATTCCAAGAGTTTGAATGGGTATATCCTGTTTCTCATGATAAGTTTTCTGATCACAAGCCATGTTTCAGAGTCCTTCCTGTGACCAGTCTTGCATAAATAGGTACTGAAGCATCCAAGAGCAGAAAGATGGGGCTCAAAGTCCAAGGATGTTGCCTTGGCAAGTCAGCTAACAGCTTATTGGTTGTCAATGAAATCAAACGTAACAGTATTCTGTGCAAAATTTCAATGTGATCAGAGGAGACAATAAGGCTAGTTAGGTTAAAGAACATACTGAGACATTCTATGTCTTCCGTCAGTCTACACGATGGAGCCTTACAACGTGGAGTAGAGAGGCCAGTTCACTTTCTGACCTGCTGCCTGATCTTAGAATACAGGTCTTTTTTTTTTTTTTTACAAAAAATAAAATTAATTAAAAAAAATAAAGTCAGTAATTTGCATTGAGAAAATAAAAAAATTATGTTTATAAAGAAATTTCTGCTATAATTTTAAAGAAAATTACAGTTTAAATAAAATACAGGTTTGACTTCTAAAAAAAAAAAAAAAGAATACAGGTCTTACTTTGTAATACCAAGGACCTCAGCCAGTCCTTCAATTACTTGTCTAATTGTCCTGAGGTCAGTATTTAAATTGACTTGAATTTTGAATAAAATTATGCCCTAGTGGAAAAGAATAGCAACACCACTTTGCCCTTTACATGCTGAGTCTTACAAAGAAGTAGAATGAATTTTAAAAATGCATATTTCAAAAATATGTTTCCCACAGTGCCTTTGGTAAATTTTAAGGAGAACATATTAACCTGTATTAACAACAATGAAAAGGAAGGAGAACCAAAGAACTTCTAAGAGTAATCTTGATTGGCATTGAGCCAAACGGTAGATTAAAAATACAAACATTTACCTACAAGAAAAGTAGTCCAAAGAGAAGGATGGACTGTTGTTTGGAAGAGCAGTACAAGGAGGTTAAAATGGTGCCAGTTTTTCTCCCCAGTTTTCTCTTAATGTGTAAACCAAGGCCTTTCAGACCAGTTCATCGACTGTCCTCTCAGAAACTGAGAGAGTGAACAGGTAAACACACATATGTAGGACCCTTTGCTTTCAGATGAGCTTTGAGGACACTCCCCTCTTGCTGCTCTTTGTTAAATGTCTTGCCTTGCAGGTTCACTGGCATCATACGTTTCTTAGAAAACCATGTGAAGAACACTGGTATTCATCTCATGATTGGAAACAAATTCCTCCACACTGAAGCCAGGTTTTCAGCTTTAGCTCTTATAACATCTGGAAGAGGATCCACACAGCTGAAATTGCCATCAAATTGAATAACCCTCCTAAATGAAGTACAAAGCAACAGCCCATTCCTGTGAGAAGTATGAGAGGGAGAAAAGCTTGGGAGAGTTGGCACCCAAATATAGACTACATGGTTCACTTGACTGAAAGGAGGGAAAGTGATGAGCAGCCAAGAATGACCCTCTGTAGATGGATTGAGCTGGGGGTGGGTGGCTTTTTCTAATTCTTGGGGCTCTGCCTTATGTTTGATAGACAGGCTTCTCAAATTATTCTGGGGTCTACCTAACCCTCTTGAGACTGGCTGAGGCTTGATCAGTAGGTACCCCCTTCACCTGTTCAGTTTGCTTTGAGGAAATAAAATGGACCTGAGGGAATTACCTGCTTCTCTGTTTGTTTTACCTGTTGGTGGTGGTGGTCAGTTGCAAAGCTGTATCTGACCCCATGGACTGCAGCACACCAGGCTTCCCTGTCCTTCACTATCAAACTCATGTCCATTGAGTTGGTGATGGCCATGTTTTACCTGTAACCAACTCATCATCTTTGCATGAAAATGCCTCTGCCATTTTTGTATGTATACCTAATATGTCAAGAGTCTACAGAGGGGCCTGCAGTGGAGAATCAAAGAAAGAGATTCAGCGCAAAGGCCAAAGGCATTTCATCAAGAGTAGTAAATGGACGTGGTGAGAAATGGTCATCAGAAAAGGAAGTTATAATGAAGAGCTATAGCTGTTCTTATGGGGGAGGCTTTCCCTAAAGGTCATCATGGACAATTTGGGTTTTGTGCTAATTACCCATTTCAGGAGAAAAATATTTCCTTAACATTCAGCACTTACACTGGGAATGAATCAAAACATACACTTATTGGCAAGCAAGACGTAAAGGAAAGCTTTTTAATTTTATTGAAGGCTATTTCTCCTTACTGTATTTAGTTTTAACTATACATTCATGGGGTGTGTTATTCTTTTAATTACAGGTTAAGACTCACAAAACAACAGGGAAACCATCTTTCCTTTGTCTCAATGTGAGAGGAATGTCTAATGATATCAGCAAGCATTTTAGTAACAAAATTTGCAAATGAAATCTTGATAAATATTTTTTTGCTGTTTCAAATACCATGAACATCCCTGGGGGCTCAGGTACATTAAACATAGGTTAATACCATTCAGGCAAACATGGTGATTAAAGGCTGTTCATTTCTATTGTGTGGCATTAAATCTAAGCCTCTAGGAAATTCTAAGACAGCATAAATAATGTGAAAACAGTCAACTAAAAGATGCACAAAGGAGCATGAAGCTTATTGATTAGAAAGTGAAATGAGCCTCACTCAGAGGCAGGAAGCTTGTGGAAGGAAAGTTATGCCTATGAAGATAGCTTTTTAATAAGGTGTCATGATTGAAGAGACAAGTTTAAATCAGGTAAATAAGAAAAACATAATTAAAATGAATTAATCATGGAGTAACATCTTGTTGAAAATCCCTCTTGTTTGAGATTTAACACAAATTATATTAATAATGTGCCTCTAATTGATGTACTTGTCTCGTTTCAGAAACTTCTGTTTTTTCCTTATAATTCATGACTCTGTGGGCTAGGTGAACAGTACTATGTGATATAAAACAGTCTCTAAGCTCCTCCTTTTTGTCCTCTTCCCTTCTTCCTCATGCATCCAGTAGATTTGTTGAACATGTCTGACAGCCAGTGTTTGTGTCCATCAGAGGTGTAACCACCTATTGGTCACCTCAGTTATCTTGTGACTATTCTCTCTTTCCTAGATTTATGTTACCTCTAGAGCATTGGTCCCCAGCCTTTTTGGCACCAGGGACCAGTTCCATGGAAGACAGTTTTTCTACAGACCTGGGTGGGAGGGATGGTTTCAGAATTAAAGTAAATTACATTCATTGTGTACTTCATTTCTAATCTTATGTTGCTGGTGATCTTACAGGGGTATTGGTCTGCAGTCTGGAGGTTGGGGACTCCTGCTCTAGAGTCTAGAAATCTCTGCTCACCATCCCCCCCCCAAGAAGTAGTATTTTCAACATTGAAATTGATTGCCACCAAGGAGAGTTCATCATTGGGTGTCCTGTAGCTACTGAGCATGACTCTGCCAAGACTGAACTCCAGAGTCATCTCACTCCATCAGAGGAGTTAATGGAATTGTTACTACAGAAGTCAAATTGAAAATGTGGTTGATAGTTTACTAGCTTTGATGGCTGTAGTTTCCAGTCTTTCTGGATTTTTCTAGTGCAGTTAACAAGTACTAGGGTACAATATTAAACTTAAGCTTTGTGGTAGAGTAATAAAGTTATGTGGGGAAACAACGGTAGGTCACCCAAACCCAGACCCATTGCTGTTTTATTTTTTCATTCTGAGGACAGAACTTATCAATGGCATGAAAAGGAGAGTGTGAACTTTAAAAAGAAAAAAGAGAAAAGAAAGGACAATTCCATGAAATATGAATTAAATAATTTATATTCAAGAAATGAAGTTTTTCTCTTTACTTGGTCGTGATCCCTTTTTACCTTTGTATAGGTTTATCCAAAGCTCCAGTTTATACCAAATTTTGTTTGTGAGATGATCGTTTCTGTTGTTAAATCTTTAACTTCCAACAAGAATGTAGATTTTTGTTCAGGGTTTAATCTGCATCATTTATGCTCTATAGAATGTCTGACATACCTAGATATTGCAACAAATATGTCAACTTTAAGAGCTTTTTGTACATCACCCTAGAATTGCAAAATGGTGGATGGGAATGAATCCTTAGGAGTCACACTTGGAACCTCCTCATTTCAGAGAAGCATGGAAATTGGTACCCCTGAAATTGCAATACTTTGCTCACAGCTATATTGCTTGGGAGTGATGAAGCCAGTGCTGAGGTCTGTTGCCTGTGGTGTTTATCATCTTTGTTTTGCATCTGCAGTTTGAATCACTTCAAGTTACATTAAGTTTTGAGGGGCCAAGAACAAAGTTTTCTATATCTTTTGAAAATGCTCTCTTCTTTGCTGCCTTCTTACTCATTTACATTTTCAATGCCATGGCTCAAGACATGCTTTAAAATGTAATCAAGAGAGTGTTGGTGGAAATCATCTATTAAATTCATTCCTTATTATGTCTCAAAGACTTTACTTTGGGTCAAAGTTTTCCAGATCAGCATGGGAAAGAAGTATCAGTACCTCATAAAATCAGTCAGCCTTTTGGAATAGAAGGCCTAACAGATGCTCAGTCCAAACTCCTTATCTTCAAGTGAGACCCTCTGGTGCTTAGCATCATGAACTTCTCACAGAATGCTTCTTAAGAGAAAAGTTTCCATTCCCTTCAGTACGGAAAATTCTCAAAAGAGAATGATATCTTGCTTCTAATAAAACCAACCTCTTTATTCACATCATTGAAATGAGGATGGGGATAGGAGAATAACACAGTTAGAGTCCTGACATTGTTGAGAGAGAGAAAGAGCTTCTTCAAGAATGACGTCCTGTACAGTAGTAGCTGCTATAGAGATCTATGAAACACAAGTTCATGATATGATGATATGATGAACCGTCCTTGCAGAACTCATCCAGGTTCTGTGATGAATGGAAGCAAATCAAGAAAGGATCTTTCTAGTTAGTACCTAAATTTGCTCATGCTCCCTGGCACTGTAGTCGTGCTGTGCTGCTTACTCAGAATCACAGCATTTTAAAGCCAGAAGAGTCTTTAGAACTCACCTATTGTCTGGTCCTCATTTTCAGAAATGAGGAAAATGAGGAACAAATAGGGAAAGAGACTTGCTAGTTGGTGGAGAGCTTCCTGGGAAGCAGTAATCCTCTGCACCAGAGCCCTGTACTCTTTGGCATCACCCTGCCAGGTGCTTCAAATCCGTAGCTTGAGCCTCCTAGTTGGGTTCGTCAGGAATAAGGAGCATTGGGGTAGAACAGTAGCACAGGAAGTGAAGTGAAGTGAGAGTCACTCAGTCGTGTCAGACTCTTTGCGACCTATGGATTACACAGTCCATGGAATTCTCCAGGCCAGAATTCTGGAGTGGGTTGCCGTTCCCTTCTCCAGGGTATCTTCCCAACCCAGGGATCAAACCCAGGTCTCCTGCATTGCAGGCGGATTCTTTACCAGCTGAGCCACAAGGGAAGCCCAAGAGTACTGGAGTTGGCTGCCTAGTCGAGAACCACAGAAACAAAACTTCTGACTGAAATGAGGATTGCCTTGCAGCTTGGTGCATCCTGAGCACTGCTTTGTAGAGCAGGACCCAGAATGGCATAACTGTGTGCCAGGCAGGGTCTCAGGAGACTCCAGGCCAGCCTTGTCTGATGAAGCTTTGTCTGAGGGTGGAGATTGGTGCTGACCACCACATGTGGATATTGAGTGCTCAAAATCAATAGAGCTGAGCAACTCAAGTTTTTATTTTGTTTTACTTTAATTAATCAAAACCTGAGAAGCCACATGTGATTACTGGTGGCCATCTTGGAAACATTCCCTTCCTTCCTCTTTCTATGAATTTTGAACTCATATCTACGTGTCTGTGTTATTTTCTTTCTACTTCCCATGTCCTGGAGATAAAACCATTCAATATAATCTTAAGTTTGCTGCTGCTGCTGCTGCTGCTGCTAACTCACTTCAGTCGTGTCCGACTCTGTGCGACCCCATAGATGGCAGCCCACCAGGCTCCCCTGTCCCTGGGATTCTCCAGGCAAGAACACTGGAGTGGGTTGCCATTTCCTTCTCCAATGCATGAAAGTGAAAGTGAAGTCGTATCCAACTTGTAGCGACCCCATGGACTGCAGCCTCCCAGGCTCCTCCATCCATGGGATTTTCCAGGCAAGAGTACTGGAGTGGGGTGCCATTGCCTTCTCCGATCTTAAGTCTACATACAGGTAAAGATTTAAAATATTTTTTATTCCAACTTGGTATATACACTTAACTTCATTTTTGAAGTTAACAAGCTTAATGGCTAAGAGGTGAACAGGATACACCAGTGGTCTGAAGGCAGAGACTACAAATTCAATTTGAAGCTATCTTCTCTGTCAGTCAGTCAGTGCCTTGGTTTCCCTAGTTTTTGAGGAGAAATAAAGAATCACTAGTAAATCTGCTAGATTTCACAAATAAAAATTAAGAATGGACAGCATGTTTAACTGAGTGTGCTGTATTTTTTCTGGCAACCCTATTAATCTCTATTTTTCAAACATCAATTTTATTTCTTTCTGTTACTTCAAGAGATAGGTAAAAACTGGAAAGCATTCTCAGACCACTTTGCATCATCTTTTTGTCATGCGAGTTTCCGTTTTCTTGACCAAAGAAGTAATTTTTTAAAAAACATGATTAATCTAATTTAAGATAGGCTTGGCCTATCTTGCCTTCCGGTCTGGAAAACAATTAGGTAGATATTGAACTGAAGAGGCCCATTTAAAAATAACCAAACCATTGGTCTGTTTTTCTTTTTAAAGCAAGACTGTTTGTTTGTTGTTGTTTTTAGAAGAAACAGCAGCTAGGTTTTTGGGAAGATTACAGAAGTTGACATTGCCTTTTGACTAACGTCTGTCTCTGAGAAGATTGAAAATTTGCACATACTTTTTTCTCAGGGAATCCATTTGTCAAGACAGCATTTTCACCCCTGAGGGAATGCAAGGCAATAAAATATTTCCCTACAGATCTACCAGACACATTTTTAAAGATCAGAGCTTTTAAACAAAGTCATACACACTTGACTGTTTATGCCAGATGGGGAACCTGTAACCATCCTGTGAACCTGTAAGTGAATTCACTGTATGTGTGTGATAATAAGACTAGGCCGTAGTCTTGATTTGGAAATGTCATGACTTACCCATTTTGCCATCACTGACTGATGGCTGTCGGAACTTAAAATCCCACAGTGGAATCCTAGAATTTCAGGGTGAGAAAGTACGATAAATCTTCATGTTGAACCTAAAAGATGAGGGCATTTTAAATGAGTCTTTAAGATGGCGAGACAGAATGGTGGTTCCTTTTCAAGACCAAGTTGACAAATACAGTTTGTTTTGCCCTCCATGCTGTGACCCTTTTTCCTCTTGCATGATCTTTTCCCTTCTCCGTTAAGTATTGCATTTCAAAACCAGATTAAAAATCTAGTTCCTAATAAATGTTTTTAAGAGGTATTGTTGCTTGCGAACCTTTCTGAGGGAGTGCTGTAGCTTTCTTGTTCTCCTGCTCAGAGCTGAAGAATTATACTGTGGACAGACACTGGGTGTCAGCAGTAATCCTCTGGCTCTCCTTTCTCTTCCTTCCTCCCTCCCTGTCTTCCTCCTCTTCTTCCTCCTCTGCCAATGCAGTTAAAAAGTCCTTTGTTTTATTCATCAAGTATTACATGCAAGAGCCTGGAAGAGTTGCAGTGCATTTGACGTTTTCACCCCTGTGTTTGGATTTATTTGTGTTCTCACTCAAAATGCTGGTCTGTGGCAGATACACCGGGCAGAATAGTGCTTTATAAAGATTCAGGTGGGTGATGTTGCACACAGATTTTATATTGTTTCACAATTGCTGAGGTAAAGATGACTGAAATGTTGGGGCAGGTCGTGTGCTTCCAGCATATTGTACGTTGGCGTTTCCAGGATTCAAAAGAAGTCTACATCCAGCTAGCCACTTCTGAAGCATGAAATTCCCTACTTATTTGGTTGTGTTGACAAATTTAACTAACAGCCATCTGTTGGTGTTGGTGTTGGGCACTGACCAATAACAATTATAGCCTCCAACTGCTAGTTTAAGGTATCATGTAGTGAGTTAAGCTCTATTGACAAGTACACCAATAGATTAATTACTCCTAGGAGGCTTTTCAGGGAAACAGGCGGTTGTGGGGTATAAGACATGTAGGTCTCCACCCATACCTTCCCAGAGGGCTGGCTGGAGAATGAACAGAACTTTCTTTCTTTGTGGATATAAAAGCCGTTAACTTGGCCCCTTACGTGTTTGGGTTTTTTTCCTGCAAAAGTAGTGATATGATTCATTTTAATTATAAGCTAGCTAGGTTTTCAAAAAATTAATGGATAAACTTGTGTCCAGTTACTCATTTAATAAAGAGTGCATCTGATAAATTTTAAATGATCAAGTGGATGTCATTAATAAGTGTTTCATTCACAATATCTGGAATATATCAATTTTCATCCATCTAATCTTCTTTGACATTATTTTCTGTGAGACTTTATTTAAGGCTCTGGAGTCCTTTTTACATATTTTATAAAAATATGTTTTATATATTGATATATATTGACATATAGTTACTGGAGAAGGCAATGGCACCCCACTCCAGTACTCTTGCCTGGAAAATCCCATGGACGGAGGACCTGGTAGGCTGCAGTCCATGGGCTCGCAAAGAGTCGGACACGACTGAGCGACTTCACTTTCACTTTTCACTTTCGTGCATTGGAGAAAGAAATGGCAACCCACTCCTGTCTTCTTGCCTGGAGAATCCCAGGGACGGGGGAGCCTGATGGGCTGCCGTCTATGGGGTCACACAGAGTTGGACACGACTGAAGCGACTTAGCAGCATAGTTACTGTACAATGTTATATAAGTTGTAAGTGTATAATACAGTGATTCACAATTTGTAAAGGTTATACTCCATTTATAGTGATGAAATAATGGCTATATTCCCTGTGTTGTAAAGTATATCCTTTTAGCTTATTTTATACATGGTAGTTTGTACCTCTTAATCCTGTTCTCCACATCTTGCTCTTTTCTCCCCACTAGTTTGTTCTGTAAATCTATGAGTCTGTTGCCTTTTTGTTATATTGACTAGTTTCTCTTTTTTTGTTAGATTCCACATATGAGTGACATCATATAGTATTTGTCCTTCCCTGACTTATTTCACTTAACATCGTACTGTCCATTTATATTGTTGCAAATGATTAAGTGTCATTCCTTTTTATGACTGAGTAGTATTCCACTGTGTGTTTTTATATGTGTGTGTGTGTGTATGTGTCTTTATACATTCATTGATTGATGGATACTTAGGTCAGTTTCATATCTTGGCTATTGTAAATATTGCTTCTATGAACATTGGGTTGCATGTATCAGGAATGAAATTGCTGTGTTATATGGTGCTTCTTTTTGTATTACTTTTCTTGATAAACTGCCATACTGTTTACTTGGTTCACTGGTCCATATTTAGTACTTTGACTAGGTCCCAGGACTGAGTAGGTTCTATATAGATGTGGATTTATATGTAACTGAAGGAATGGATTGGGTTTGGGTGGACTCCGGGAGTTGGAGATGGACAGGGAGGCCTGACATGCTGCGGTTCATGGGGTCACAAAGAGTCGGACATGACTGAGTGACTGAACTGAAGGTATGGATGTGGGTGGGAATAGAAATAGAGATACAGATATGTTGTGGATATTATATATATAAAGTCATCTTTCTATTTTCTCAAGGCCATAAAATGTGAAAACAGTATGGACATTGAAGCTTTCTGCCAAATATTTATGCTGCAGCATTCATTCTGCTTTGACTGCATGTTCTCTGGTGTATTCTTTACATTTCATAATGCTGCCCCACCTCACTTTCTTAAGCACTTATCTGAAAGGTGTGCTTTGGCAAAATAGACTTGCAGGGAACTCACTGTAAATATTTACATTTGCTTCTGATTCCTCAGAAGAGGAAAGTGACTCAGTCACATGGAGTGACTCATACTCCGTTGGTTAATAAACTTTTTTTGAGAGGGCTGCATGGTAGTGCCCCCAATATTGAGGTGAAATGAGTCCATGTATGATAATTAGTAACATTAACCTTCAATGACATTTTTCAAAAGTAAGTTGAACCATCTGCTTCTTCATATTTGTCATATTTAATTTACCAAGATGGTTTTTTGATTAGAAAGTGGGCAACCACTGTATCCTTTTGGGAAATCTGCCTAAAGCAGAGAGATGACGCCAACTGGCAGAGTGCAAAGCCTAAAATTATTGGAGGAGTATTAATTCTATCAGTCCCCACCTTGGATGTCAGTGCATGTTTGAATGTAGCAGGCATCATGACATACGTGAATCAGGTTCATTTTGTTTAAAGGAAAAAGACATTAACTTTCATCTCACGATTATAAAATGTGACTTTGATAGCATTCCTTTGTTGAATTTCCTACCGCTATGCTTGAAATTATTAGTACCCTTTTCGGCCCAGGATAGATGCCAAACTGACACTTTAACTTATATGATTTTTATGCCCTTTCAATATGGTTTCCAGTTTGGTTATTAAACAAGTTCGGGCCAAGTATCAAGATCACAAAAGAGTTTCATTTCGTTTTATTCGAGTTCATTGTATTACTGCTTCTGCTTTAATAGTTTAAAGTCATGAAAGATTTTGTAATGATACTGATTTGAAGAGAACAGTTGGACTATAGTTATGATCCACAATTAAAAGAAACATGTATGCAAAACTCAGAAACTAAAATTTCTCATAATTCCAATTTTAACAAGCCTCAGAGAAGGGGTTAATTCTTCTATTTTTGTTAGAAGAATTTAATTAAATTTCACATTCCTTAGTTTAAGCCAGACCTTAGCTGAAGAAAGCCTGTCATTAGAAGGAAATTTATTGTTCAAGTTCCATTTTCATTAATTTTTTTCCCTGTAAAAGTTGGACAACTTAACTTGTCAGTTGATAGGATGTCCTTCTATCTTGGTGAGTCTTCTAAAGCAAGTTAAATCTCAATCTGTCTGTCTTTCTGTCTCTTTGTCCCTCAGTGGAGAATACAATTCTCCATCTATGCAAATGAAATTGTTTATGCGGACGCTGCTTATATCCGTGGCTTCTGGCAGGTTGAGTGAGGACAGTCTAAGGACAGTTGCTTCTAAGAGTTTTTGGCTTCTGTTGCTCCCCATTTCTGCTCCTCACCATGTTCCAGATTTTCCTTGTTATTCTTATCCCCCAGCACTCTCCCTGTCTTTGGAAGGACCAAATGTGCCAGAGATAAATGTAGAAACATGAAAAGAGGAGTAAATATCTACCATAAGTTGGATATGTTAGTTAAATTGGGACAGAGGATGATTACAGAATATTGGTTTTATACAGCAGTCAATTGGCCTCTAGATATATTACCATTCAGATATTCTTTAGATACCATAATGACTTCTCTGATACCGTAATAAATCTGAGGTCTGATGGCTGCAATGTTTAGATTCTTCTATTCCACAGTGTATTTGTGAAGTAGTGCCAAGTGATGCTTGTTTATTTATTTACAGAGTATTAGATGAGGTGCTGTGGGAGATAAATGTTATTCAGAGCTGTTGTCCACAAGTTACCTTCAAGCAAGGGGGGCAGGTGACCACAGTTGCCCAGTTTTTACTGGAAGGGCAAATTGGGCTTCAGATAGGCAGGCCCTTGCAGGGAGGCCCTGCAGCCTCCATGGTTCAGTGCCG
>SJXQ01001401.1:31008-77513 GCA_006408695.1 Aepyceros melampus | reverse complement strand
GCCAGCGTTTTGCCTAGTGTCACCCTTCACTAATTCTGGCTCTCTCTAACAAAGTCAGTGTTTCCCCAGACTTGCCTCCTGCCCCATCCTAAGAATGTCGATAGAGTGGTCAGGACCGAAATCTCTGTGAAAATGCCTCTCTGATGAGATCTGACTAATAATTGAGGGAAGAAACGGTCCACAAAGAGGGGATCGAAGTCCGAAGAGCCTAAGGCAGGAATAAGCTTCACGTGTTCCAGAAACAGAACACCCTGCTTGTAAGATCCAGAGGATTTCCTCATCTTATTCAGTTGTACCAGGGCAGACACTCAAGCCAAGCCTCTCGGGGTCTTCCTTCCTTTCTCTCTCCCCCTCGCCTCTCCCCCTCCATCCTTTCCATGAACAAGATTCTGGAGTAGGCTCCTTTGATTTAATCGATGCCACTGGTAACCAGGCCCCCCATCATCATTCTCTTGGCTGACTTTAGCGCTGCTTCATGGCTCTTCGTGCCGCAGCTCTTCCCCCTTTCACTCCATTTTTTATGGACCAGCCAGAAAGGTCTTTCAAAAAACACAACTCAGATCATGGGCCTGCCCCTGCTGGTACTACACCAATGTCTTCCCATGCCTGATAATCAACCCTCAAGTCCTCTGCTCAGCCTCCATGGCTGACCTCACCTGGCCCCTGCCTACCTTCCATGCCACCTTTGCAACCACTCTCCCCACTCCACTCCACTTCTGACACAAGAGCCTCTTTATTTTGCAAGTTTCTTCCTACCTCAGACTCATTGCACTCTGTCCCCTCTTCTCCAAATGCCTTTTCCTTCAGGCCTCGTTACTCAGGGCTCCTGGAAAATGCCAGAGTGTCCTAGCCACTCAGTCTGAAGTTGGTCCCTCTTCCTGTTCGATCGACTCTATCCTGTCTCTCCCTCTTTTGGTTTCCCAGTGTCTTTCAGCACCCTAGCTATTCTCATTTATGGTTTACTTGTTTGTCACCTCACCTGCTGGATGGAATTTCCCTGAGACCCATACAGGTCTTGTTGGTTGGTCCCTGTCTCCCTTAGCAGCTCAAACAGGACCTGAGTGCTCAGTAAATACACATTGAATCCCTGAGTAACACGGAATTAGCAGCAGTATGGAAACAGCCCAGCTGTCATGCTGAATGGATCCTTTCTGCTCTCCCCTGGCCATTCATTGGCCTTGACCTTCTGGGAGGTTGAAACCTGCTCCTGATTCCTATCTTGAAATGTGTTCTTCCCTTCCACTGGCTCATAATCTGGCCCTGTTTGGGCCTGTATTTCTCTTGTGAGTTTGATGTTAGTGACCCAGGAAGCATTCACCAGCCTCAGACCTCAACACTGTTTGTGTCGTTGGTGTGGCCGAGGGTGAACTTTTCTAGATCGTTCTTTTTAAATATTTGGAAACATATCCAAGGGTGCAGAGGATAGTATAAGGACACCTATATGCCCATCCCATCACCCTGTCACATGGATTTAGCAATCATGACAGTTTGCCACATCTGCACTGTATTTGGAGAAAGTATCTTAAATCGCAGAAATCATGATTATATAGCATAAATACTTCCGCTTGAAATTTTATTACACATACAAAACAGCATGCTCATACCTATGCAGATTAACAAGGCCTTCAAAGCATGTAATTCTCAGTCCACATTCACACTATCGCAATCGTCCCCAACATGACTGTCCAAACAAGGAGTCAAAAATGGCCCACATTACTAGTATCTCTTTTATTCTAGACTAGCTAGCTGTCTTTTCATTAATGCCAATGACTTGTGAAGGAGTCGGGTCCTGTGAAATGTCTCAACCTTCTGGATTTGACTTGCTTTGTCATAGTTTTAAATTTTTCTTTTATCACCTATAATTTGTTATTGGAAGTTACAAGTAAAGGTCTGAGTGTAGTCCAAGGTGAGGTAGATGAGCATGTGAATAGCTGAATCTAATAAAAGAGTGAAATAAATGTTCAAATAGAACAAGGGGAGCCCATAGAAGGATGGAAGAAGTCAGAGAAAAGTTTCCCTAGAGAGTGACATTGGAGTCATCCTTGAATTTTGAACAGGTTTTGATTGGCACAAAGGCACTATTAATCTCAAGTCAAACTGCTGCAAAGTCCTGTCTCCCTCATTAATGTGAAATCAGGAGTGTAATGAAGACTTAAAACCTGTGCCCAGGAGCTGTTGTTTATTTGCACATTGTCAATTATCTTACTCTTCTGGAATTAATGTATGAGTGACTAAAGGCAAATGAACACTTAAATTGTTATTTCAGGTTTTTGTTGTTGTTGTTTAGGACCTGCATATAAAAATCTGAGGTGGGGGGAGGAACTGAGATAAAAATCTGAGGAACACTATAGAGACAATGGGGCAGTTTTAAATACTAGCCCAGAATCCATGCTTTCAATATCATTTCCCTAATGTCACTGGTTCTTTATTTATTTTTGAAAGGTGGAGTAGGGTGACATTCTGTGTAGTGATGAGGAGAGTAGAAATTCATCATTGCATGATAGAAGTATGAAATATGGTTTGTCTTTGACTATGCTAGTGGTTCTCCACCAGGGGCAGTTTTGTTCCTCAGGGAACATTTGGCAATGTCCAGAGATGTTTTGTCATAGTTGAAGGAGGAGGCAATATTGGCAGCTAGTGGATAAGGGCCACAGAGGCTCTTCAACATTGTATAATAACACAGGGCAGCCCCCACAGCACAGAATTATCTTTGGTTCTTAATGTCAATAGCATCCAGGCTGAGAAACCCTAGATGATGCTAATATATTCAGACACACCCCGATTTTCAGGAAAATTTATGACTAGTATTTCAAGGAGTACTTGTATAACCATCCCCATAGGTAAAATTTTTAATAATCTCTAAAGTCCCAGTGATATCTTTTAACAGAGTAGAGGGTGGTGGCATTAACATGGAAATCTAAAAATTGGCTTTGAGATACTAGAGGGGAAAAAACAACACAAATTACAGGAAGGCCTGTTCTTAATTTAAAAAAAAAAATCCCCTCTTGCCGTTGGGGTAATAGAGCTTTCTAGGTCTCTCTCCCCTACACAGCTGCGTGGGTTAGTATCTGCTTCCAAGCAAGATCTGCTGAACCCAGTGCAGTCAATACAGGCAATCAGTCTCCGAGTTCTTCTTGAGTTTCCTGGTAGTTCCTTCGCCCAGAAGCTATTTCTCAACTGAAACTCCACCAAACTGCATTATTTTGTTCCCTGAAGCTTTGACCATTGGCTTGAATTATAATAATTCCCTGTGTTGCTGCCTTTGTGTGTCTACTAAAGTGTGGCCCAAGTAAGTAAAATATGGCCATTATATGAGTTTCCTATGGCTGCTGTAACAAATTCCCCCACATTTACTGACTTGAAGCTACTAAAATTTATCCTTTTACCATGCCAAAGGTTAGAAATCCAAAGTAGATTTCACTGAACTAAAATCGAACTGTTAACAGGGCTGGTTCCTTCTGCAGGCTCAGGGGAGAATCCATTTCCTAACCTTTCCCAGATCCTAGAGGCTGCTGACATTCCTTGCTTTGTGGCCCAAATCACTCAGACCTCTGCTTGCATCGTCATATCTCCTCCTCTGCCCCTCCTGCTTCCTATTTCACTTATCAGGAACTTGTAATTTCACTGGATCCACCAGGATAATCTAGGATCATTTTCCCATCTCAAAATACTTATTTACATCTTCAAGTTCCTTTTGCCATATAAAGTAACATATTTACAAGCTCAGAGATTAGGGCATTGACATCTTTTGGGGGGCCAGTAGTCTATGTACTGTTGACCTAAAACCAGTAGACAGCAAATGAGTTTATTCAGGATCAGCAAGGAATCACAATTCTTCAACCATGGCGGTCCCTGTGTGAGTCCCCTGCAAAAATGGAGAGGAGAACTCTGTTATAGGAAAGGAAGTTAGGAGGCTAGAGTAAACAAACAGGCTGTGGTTTCCATCAGCTGAGTTGTGGTAGTCTCTCATTAGCTGAGCTATTGCTTGGAAGGAAGAGGGAGGGAGTCTTTCTTCTTACTATCAGGCTTTGCTATCCTGGTGTGGAGAATAAAAGGAAAAACAAAACCCCAAATGCCAAAGGAATTTCAATGGGATGAATTCCTCCACCACTTAGAGAATATCTGTGCAGCTGCTGCACCGGCTGCCACCATGGTGTCCAAGATGCTGGGGCAGGCCTCTTCCACCAGGTAGATGGCCCCGCGCAGCTCCTTGATGGACCCCAGCTTGCCTCCACACACCTGGCTCTTCTCCTTCAGCTCTGCAAAGAGCGGAGAAATAATCGTAGATAAACACAGAGAGAAAGGCCTCTTTGGGATGTCTTTCATCTTGTTTCTTTCTAGATCCGACAGCTGGAGAGCTCCATTCTCCAGGACAGCAAAGACGGAATAAGTGTTCCGTCTTCAACTTATTTGAGTTTTCATTCTATAAATTTTTTTACACTGCCATAGCTTGAAAGTGACAACATGCAGTTTGACACAGAGCTGCAGCTCCAGAGTCAACAGACATGAATTATAGTACTAGTTCCAACAACTATGAGCCATGTAGATATGGGAAGTTATTTACCTTGACTCAGTTTCTCTATCTCTAGAATAAGTGTTCCAATAGTACCTCCCTAGTAGGATAATTGTTGAAGGCAATAAGTGAAACAATGTATTTAAAATTGTATACAGAATTTGTCAGTATGCATTAGTTGTTGTTACTCATGGGGCTCTTAGGAGGATTAAACAAGAAAATTCTCTGTCAGCAGACTTTTTCTATAAAGGGCCACAAAGTATATGGGTTTGGATTTGCAAAGTATATATTTTTGGCTCTTTTATTATAAAAGGCCCCAAAGTATATGTTTTTGCAAAACTAGCATATTATCAGAAGTATCAACCATACAGTTTATTATAGATGATTTTGGGTATAGCAACCATGTATAGTCATTGTCAAATACACTAAAATCTAAGACCCACTGAGTAAGGAAAAAGGGGTGTTTATACTCCAAAGTCTGGGCAGGCCTTATGAGATTACCAGCAAATTCTATGGTCATGATACCACATCTAATTTTCAGTTTTCTTTTAACTAAAAATATAATTCCTCCTGTTTTTTCTACTCATGATTTAAAATTAAGTAACTAAGGACACTGCCTTGTACACAGTACATTTTCAATAGCACTTTGCTGAAAAACATTGTCATGGCCCATCGAGTCAAAATCTCTCTGTGCGAGATGTCAGTACTTGCTGTTTGAGGAAGCTCTCCGGATGATTCCCCGGCCGCCTGAATGGAGAAGGTGCACTCCACAACCTCACGTCTGCTTCCTGTAACAAGAAGAGGACCTGTGCCATGCTGGGCCCTGCGTTACTAGCTGATTGTGGCTGAGGCAACGTGTGCCCCAGTGCAAGCACAGTGCTCAGGCAAGGCTTTGTTGTTTAGTCGCTAAGTCCTGTCTGAGTCTTTGTGACCCCATGGACTGTAGGCCGCTAGGCTCCTCTGTCCACGGGATTTCCCAGGCAAGAATACTGGAGTGCGTTGCCATTTACTTCTCCAGAAGATTCTTCCCCACCCAGAAACTGAACCCGGGTCTCCTGCACTAGAGGCAGATTCTCTCCTGTCTGAGCCACCAGTGTAGCCCCATAGTTCAGTACAATAAATGATTGTGGCCCAATTGGGATCCTTGGATGGCAAATCCCCAAAATCCAAACCGATTAATTTAGCCAAAGCAGAAAATAAATGAAGGCGCTCTAAGGATTCAAAGAAGACAAGTATCAGAAAGGGTAAAAAATAAGGGCATCTTACTAAATCTGAGAAGAAGCAACAGGATGGCTTCTCAAGGATTCTCTCTTATCTTTCTTTTGCTTCAATCAGAGAGAGATTATCCACTCACTCCACTGGCTAGGAGTGAGTGAAACAGCTTGGTGGGCAATCCTCCCCCTATTCATAACTGATGGAGGAGAGTTTATCTCCATGGAAAAAAATGAGTAGGCCTTTACTAGAAGAAAGGACAAGAGGCAGCAGTAAGTTTTTGATATCTAGTGGTGCTGTTTTTGTTGTTATTTTTATTAAACACCTTCATAGTGAGGCAGCATAAATCAGTACTCCTTATGGTACAAGGCACACAGTCGATGATGCCTAAGCCTTTCCTGAACACTGGTAAGTCACAGCGCTTGCTCTGCAGTGGATTTCAGGATGTTGCCCTTATTCCTATAGAGTAGTGCTTTTCAACTGAATGACTGTGCCCACTTCACATTGTGGGGAGTTGGTTGCTACTGGCATCCAGTGGGTAGAGGCCAAGGATGTTGATAAACATCCAACAACACATAGGATAACACACACAGCAGAGTACTGTCTGGCCTACCCCTTCTATAGTGGTAAGGCTGGGAAACCCTGGTAGGTGTAAGGTAGGTGGATACTTGTTGTGTTGATGCAGTTTTCTTTTTTTCTCCAACCAACAGAGATGTGCTTTCTCCATTCCCTAAACTATTTCCCTTTGTGTGCTCCACATCCCTTCTTTAGAAGTGCAACTGAGAAGTATATGAATCTTTCCATTTATTGAAGACAGCAAAGCTTGTAGATGGGTTCTCATGTTGAAATCATTAATACAACAGAGTGACACAGAAAACAAGAAATGCAGATCACATTGCTAGAATTTACCTCTGTGAGGTTACTCCAGAATTTAACATGCGAAAAATAAATTAGCAGAAGAAATGAAGTTTCGGTAAACACTTCAAAGAAACACAGAATATTTTAATCATCAAATAGTAGATTTAAAAATAAATTCAATTAAATTTTGATGTTTTCTGATTTCACTGAAAGCATTGTTTGATAAAATTAAAAGGGCAATTACCAAAAATCACTCAATGTTATGATATTTTATTTAGATTTTGAGGGGGAAAGGTGTTGATTAGTATCACCTTTGAATAGTGGTACGTTTTTAGTAATTCTTAAAAGTGCAATTTATTAAGTTCTTTTGTGTTCACTATCTTTTATCTGTTTTTTTTTAAGTATGTAATAATATATGCACAATTTCTCTCTTGAATTTTAGAATAATGGGGCCTATTTATTGAAGCTTATTTAAACTTCCAATTTATGCAGAGACTCTTTTCAGGAGAAGAGGCATCAGATGTAGTTCGTTATTTTTCAGTTTGTGACCCATTATCATCACTGGCTGAATTGAATAATAGTTTGTTTTTTTCTTCTCATCCCTGTACCCCTCCTATTTACGCATCCAGGGAATTATTCTCCTGTGTTTAGTGTGGATCTTTTTGCATGCATGTGATTTCTCAAGTGAGTATCATTGTTTTATATATATATATATATATATATATATATATATTTGTTTTAATGTGAAGAAATTTTTTCCAGTATTATGTATCATTGTGTGTGTTTCTCCTGAGCCTTGGGATTTTAAGATCCATCCATGTTACTCTCTGTACTTCTAATTTTTTCTTTTTCATAATTACCATGTAATGCTCCTTGGTGTGGGCTTACTACGTGGCTCAGTGGTAAAGAATCCACCTGCCAATACAGGAATCGTGAGTATAAATGATCCCTGGGTCAGGAAGATCCTCTGGAGGAGGAAATGGCAACCTATTCCAGTATTCTTGCCTGGGAAATCTCATGCACAGAGGGACCTGGCGGTTACAGTTCATGGGGTTGCAAAGAGTTGGACACGGCTTAGCGACCAAGCACGCTCATGCTCATTGGTGTTCAGCTTCAATAAATAAGCCCCGTTATTGGTTTTTGAGATGTAACCACCTTGCATCAGGAACTTTTAAGTTTTGCTTTTGCCCCTTTTATGATGGAATCATAAAAATGTAATCAAAGCAAAAGCTGCTAGTGGTGAATAGCAGTTAAAATGTCAATTTCAGATCCCTCAAAACTGATCCTGCCCACAATCCCCTAAAATGCTATTACTTTTAACCCTGGTGAAGAAAATTTTCTTTCCTTAATCCCCAACTCTTGCTAAAGGCTGTTTAGTGTATATTTTCTCTGAGGCCGTTACCTCTAGCAAATACCACTTTAAATGTAAGAGTTTTTGTTGTTCCCTTTCATTCCTTCAGGCCTTTTCATCTTACTACTGACTTAACAGAAATGGTCTCGGAATTTTCCTTTCTGTCTGCTGGTTTCTTCTCTGCTTAGAGTTTTGTTCATGTATCACTCTTGAACGTGCAGAAAGAAAAATAACATAAGCAGAATCAATTGATTAGGGAAGTCCTGAACCTCATATTCAGAGTCCCTTCTGAATACCTTTTTGACTCGTAATCACTGATGTCCACGATTGTTTATTCAATATTGTAACATCAATAGTGTTGGTGATGTAACATTTCTTAATAATCCCCACTTTTGTCTCTGGGATTTTTCTCCCAAATTCCTAATAACCACTCTGCACATTTTGATGATTGAGTTCTCCTTGCTTGGCCTGAGAGAGGCAATAGTTTTCTAAGTATATATCTTTGTAGCACACTACAGCACAGCTTTGTATACTTGTGTGGGTATTTTCCTGCTGAAAGCATTTGTCACCTCACTAAAAAAATGTGAAAATCTTTTCAGTTCTTCAATCATTAGTATTTGCTTTCCTAATATTAAATTCATAGCTTGCTGCTCTGTTTCCATGCCTTTCTGTATACCAGTAACTTTCCATTTCAACATGAATCATAGTAAATCTTTTGCAAGACATTTTAAATGGGAGTTAAACTTAACATGAATTGTATCAATACAGAACATAATTCTGTTGAAGTGAGACCCATAGAAATAGCAGTGACTATATTGTCCACACATCTTCAAGGCAAACAGCAATTACTTAGTAGAGAACAATTTAAAACACTATCAACTGTAAGTCTCATCCCAATTTTAAAGATGTCATAGTGTAGAAAGTATTCATCTTATATCATTCCAGGGATAGATGCTCAGGATTCAATATGGTGGCTCCATAGACTGTATCAGAGGCCTAAGCTCCTTGGCCTGTTTGCCATTGCATCCTTAGCACATGACTTCCACTGTCAAGGCTCCTATAGAGGACAAGATGATATTTGTGCTCAATCAGAAAGGGAGGAAGTAAAAAGGGCAGAGAATTTGCAACTCATCAGACACCCCCTAACTTGAAGGGAAGCTGAATGGGAGGTATAGTCGTTTACTTGGGCATATTTATCTCCTGGGAGAAATTGGGCTGTTGATATGGGGAAGAAAAAAAGAATGAATGCTGAGTAATGAACTAGGGGTCTCTTCACCACATCTTTTTGGAAGGCTTAGTTCCCATGCAACCTGATTCACATCCCTCTTCAGCCTAATTTCTATCATATGATAATTCAATGTGCCATGCTTTGTGACAAATCTTGACACTTTGTTCTTGTCATTACATGTCATCAAAAGTAAGCATAGGTCCATAGTGATTGGTATTTAATATGGCTAAACCACTTCTCCCTAACAGGTCTCCATGTTCTTTGAGACAGATCTGTCTTCCGCATCATAGTCAATTCTCCCAACCCATCACCCACCACGCTGCCACTGTCTGAATTAGCTTAGAAACAATTAATGCTCCATGCATGGGTTCAGCGTCATCCCATGTCTGTGGCCTCGATAAGTGATTGCTGCTTCTAGCTGATTTGGTGTCTGAGGCTCCCTGTTTGAGTCCAGGAAGAATTTTATAGATGCAGCAGTTTGAAAAGAGGACGTTTTTAGAGTCGCTTATCTCCTTTGGTAATGTTTTAACCCACGTTCTGGTGGACATCAGTTCTGGGTCAGGCATTTCTATAGTATTCAGATTGAAGAAATTGCTCTGTTGCAGCCTGTTGTAAGGCACTCAGGGTCATGCCTAATAATGGCAGCCAAGGCAGAGGCGGTGGATTTTATGAGGGTAAAGAAAGACTCAGTGGTTCGTGGAGAAGGAATTTCTGTTTGAGGTTGTTGTTGCTTTGCACTTCATCTCATAGAATGATAGTTTGCAAACGCTAATATTCCCTGATTTCTCAGTTTGAGCCGTTTTGGTTGAGTCTGCTTCAACATATTGATGATCCTCAAATGTTATGGAATAGCTACTCTACTGGGAACATCAACAAATGTCCTGGTAGTAGGCTGATGACATAAATATGAGTGGCATTAGGTGATGCCTCTGGGCAAAGTAATAGTAATAATACTGATATTATAAGTAATAGCAAGTAACACTTATAGAACTCTTTCCATGAGCTGTGCACTGGTCTAGACACTTTCAGGTACGTTAATTCATTCAGCCTCGCCCACGTCATTGTGCAGTGGCAGACTTCAAGCAGCAGTATCTGCATCTTTGTGGCTGAGGAACTTTTCTGGAAATGTTTTGGCTGTTGTACTTTTGTCTGGGAGTACTTTCACTGACAAGTGTTGGTGTATAAATACCCCAGCTCCTTTGTCCCTCATATGAGTTGTTTCAGAGATGTGAGTTGAAACCATTTCTAACATTTCCTGACAGGATTAAGCTCCTGACTGTAGAATACATTCTTTATTGGCTGTTTTCTTCTCCCAGTATATTTTCCCTGCCCTTGCATTAGAATCTTTCTCTTACAGTCTGCTCCTGGGTAAACCCGAACTAAGACAAATATTAGTATCAACCCTGTGAATTAAAACTATTATTCTATTTATTTTATAGATACAGAAATTGTAACAAAGGTAAAGGAAGTGGGGAAGAGGTGGCGTTCCAACATGTGTACTAAGTCTGTATTCAGAGCTCACATTTAGTTACACCACATAAATGCCATATGAGCTAAGTGAAGGAATGTAGAGATTTTTCATATCAAGTGGAGACTCCAGTATGATAGGGACAAGGGCACCTAGTGATCTGTAGATTTAGTTACTTTTCCAAGAGAAAAACATCTGGTTAAATATGAGGGCGGTGTGTTATACAGACTATTACAGCTATGACTTGGCCCCTGGAACATTGCATGCTGGCTTTTATATGTGCAAACTTATTTTTGAGGACTTGGTTTGCCCACTAATTAAGCCACTTGGAGGGTTGTTTTTTAAAATCTGGTGCTATTTTGGGGGATGTTAAGCTCTCCCAATCACAGCATTCCAGAATCATCAGCAATCTAAAAGGTGATATTTTTGTCTTCTATTTCCTTCAAGTTCATTTAATGTCTGGATGATGGATGTCTTTTAATTAAAGCCTATAGGACTACGGATTTACTGTTTGTAAGATGGTGACTTTCTTTGTTAATCCAAAATTGGTCTGTATGACTATAAATAAGGGTTTCAGTAGTTTTATATGTGTATATTTTGGCTAAGTGAAAAGGAATTAAAAAGTTATTGCCACAAAGACTTTTTTCAAAAGCACTTAGTTGTAATTTAATATGGTTTCAGTAGTTTTATATGCATATATCTTGGCTAAGTTAGAAGGAATTAAGTTATTGTCACAAAGACTTGTTTCAAAAATACTTAGTCATAATTTAATATGTGTTGCTTTTACCTTCCACCTTAATGGTAAATCAGAGAGGTCTTCACTATTCCTGCCAACCCAACACACCATGATCTATTCACAGATTCCTATCAACGTAACCTTTACGTGACTGTTTTCAATTTTCCGTTTGTCTACTTTTGGCAGATTACAGGTCAAAAGGTATATCATTGATTCCGCATGAAATTCAATTTTATTTGTGACGAAGATTTATTTGAATTATTTAAAAAGCCTTTTATGAAGTGAAAATATAGTTTCTTAGCCTCAATTGATTTATTTGTTTTCTTACTTGATCCCTCTCAATTAATAATGATATTATACTGAAAATACTTTATATCAGCCTGGAAATCCATGGGATATATATTTATATTTTCCTGATTAAAAAAAGAACTACAAAATTTTGGAACCAAAGGTTCTGTCTATGTCATGTGTTGAAGACCCATCAATATGTAGAGACCCTGAAAATCTTCATCATAGGGTAGGTCTTTAGGGAAGCAGGAGTCCAAAAATAATGAAGGAGAAAGTCTAGTTCAGGGAGAAGATCTGACATGTGTTGAGAAGTCACTCCATGCTAATCTCTTTGGTGTTATTTTACATGTCACTACATCTTTCCCTAAACCACAAAGAGAAGAAGTCATTTTCCCAAGCGGGTGACAAGACTAGAGAGAGTTCTTTAAATACAGGTCTATCTGACTTCAGAATTCTATTTCCAGACATGGGTACCAGGTTGTATTGAAAGCCTCCATGCTAAGAGGTTGACTTTTTCTTTTTTGGGATTGCGTCCTCCTTCTGGTGGTCCCTTATATGACATCATGAAGGAAACTGTCTCCATATCAGTATGCTGCTACTCACTTTATTTAGGTGGTGAGCACTGCAAAGGTAAGGAAGGAGATGAAGGCCTGGGATAAGCATTGCTCATCCCCAGTTTTCCATGGAAGCTATTCTAGATAATGACACATCTGACCATGGGTTTACTTGTATTCTAATTAAACAGCAGACTGATGCTCAGGTGGTATATCTTCCACTAGAATTATTGTGGACACAAATGAACTCTGAGATTAAGGGGATCTTCATTACAAGTACAGACCTACTGAGCATTTCAGGATGGCCAAAGTTGCTCTGGATAAATAATATTGCTGGGTAATATATTTTGGTTTCATAGAGATAGTTCTGAGCCCTACAACCTTCACCTTCTCCATGCATTCGCTCCTCCCAAATGAAAACTCTCATTTCTTTAGTTTTAGTGTGACCAAAACAATCTGACTAAATTAATGTATTTGGAGAAAATCTGATTAAAGGATTTTGTACCAGAATTCCTCTAACACCCTTTGACCCTCCTCCCAGCGCATTTGTTATGTAACCTGAATAATATTTTTATGGTATTTTCAGGTGATATTTATCAAGATGATTTTGGTCTCAGCAGACAGTATAAATGCTGGAATTCAACCAAAAAAAGAGATATGCATGGTACCCTCAGAAGGAGTAATTGGCTATCAGATGGTAGTAGTTCAAGATTTTCTCTTTAAGAACTAAATTAAATCATACTATCTGGGCTACTAAGGGGAAAAATTATGAAGTAGGTGAAATGTGACTGTGTGATTTTCTATTTCATGTTTTTTTGTTTTGTTTCGACTACAATTGTAAGGGAGATAAGGTTGATTACTAAGGCTCCTACCATTACTAAAATTTTATGAGTAGCACTCGGCTTCCATTTGCATGTTATGAGTATAAATATTATTCAGCATTTGAAATTAACTTTTTCCTACATTGTCTTTGATTCTACCACCTTGTGTGTATGTGGATGTGTCCAAAGTCTTCCTGGTTTATTGCTCATGTGGCAAAACCTATTATTTACAATGGTCAGGATTTAGAGGAAAGTTGGTTATTATCTCCTGAAAATTGTTTGGTCTTTCACTTTGACAGATGTTATTTGTAACAGTCTACTATGATTCTGATCATTTCACAGTCATGTTACTTTAGCATTATTCACAATTACCCTAAGAGGCTGAGCTTTTAGGAATTTTGCTGTTTATCTATAGGTCTTCCTAAAAATATAAAGAAACTTACACATCTTTGGGGAGCATGTAGAATTTTAAAAGGGAAGAACTAGTCCATCTTATTTAAAATGCTGAAATGTCAAGAGCAGGCTACTAGGATTTGATAACATTTACTGAGCTTCTGTTCTAAATGTCTTCTTCCCTCTTCTCTTCCCTCCTCTCCTTCTCTTCCCTCCTCTCCTTCCCTTCCCTCTTCCCTTCCCTTCCTCTCCTTCCCTTCCCTCCTCTCTTTCTCCTTTTCTTTCTCTTTCTGCTTTTTTTTTAAATTGGACTCAATTATGAGTTTTGATTTCAAAAAATGAATATATATTCTCAGAGGGTATTTTTATTGGTGTCTTATAGCTCTCTTTTCGGAGAAGGCAGTGGCACCTCACTCCAGTACTCTTGCCTGGAAAATCCCGTGGACGGAGGACCCTGGTGGGCTGCCGTCCATGGGGTCGCCAAGAGTCGGGCACGACTGAGCGACTTCACTTTCACTTTTCACTTTCATGCGTTGGAGAAGAAAATGGCAACCCACTCCAGTGTTCTTGCCTGGAGAATCCCAGGGATGGTGGAGCCTGGTGGGCTGCCGTCTATGGGGTCGCACAGAGTCGGACACAACTGAAGCGACTTAGTAGCAGCAGCAGCAGCAGCAGCAGCAGCTCTCTTTTATTTATCCTTTTTGTTTCTTTGGAGATGGAACATACAATAAAGATTATTTTGCATCCCTTGTTGGAAAAGAAGAAAAAGTTATCTGTCTTGTTTAAAATGAGATATATTTCCTCTGTGTTCTAGTTATGTTGGATTTTTCCTTTAGCTGCTTTACAAAGGAGGGAGCTATCATTCATTAACGTTATACATTAACATCATACATTGAGTCCTTTGTTTTATGAACTCCAGAAAAGTTTTTTGCTATTTTTGCATAATCTCTTGCCTTACTAATGAAGAGATTGTGCCTACTAAATTGAATTTTTTTTCTTAATTTTTAGATAAGAATAATATCTTTATGTCTTGAAACCTCAGCGCTGGTGATGTCTCCTCATAGAGGCCATTTCTATGCTAAGAGACTCTCCCCAGTATCCCAGAGTATGAGTCTATACTCTAATAGTTATTATTTCTTCAATCTATTCAACTGATTTCTTTAAAAGTCTGCCTTCCCTTTGGCCTCTAAACTATTGCCAGTGGTCAACACTATCCTGGACATATGTAACAGTAGCAGGACTTCAAAACTGTGATAGATATTTCTTCTTTGGAACTCTGCATTCAAATGGGTATACCTTTCCTTTTCTCCTTTGCCTTTCACTTCCCTTCTTTTTGAGCTATTTGTAAGGCCTCTCAGACAACCATTTTGCCTTTTTGCATTTCTTTTTCTGGGGGATGGTCTTGATCACTGCCTCCTATACAATGTCCCAAACCTCCATCCATGGTTCTTCAGGCACTGTGTCTATCAGATCTAGTCCCTTGAATCTATTTGTCATTTCCACTGTAGGAATTTCCACTGAAGGGATTTCATTTAGATCATACCTGAATGGTCTAGTGGTTTTCCCTACTTTCTTCAGTTTAAGTCTGAATTTGACAGTAAGTAGTTTATGATCTGAGCCACAGTCAGCTCCTGGTCTTGTTTTTGCTGACTATATAGAGCTTCTTCACCTTTGGCTGCAAAGAATATAATCAATCTGATTTCGGCATTGACCATCTGATGATGTCCATGTGTAGAGTCTTCTCTTGTGTTTTTGGAAGATGGTGTTTTCTATAACCAGGGCGTTCTCTTGGCAAAACTCTGTTAGGCTTGGACGTGCTTTGTTTTGTACTTCAAGGCCAAATTTGCCTGTTACTCCAGGTTGCTCTTGACTTCTTACTTTTGCATTCCATTCCAGTTCCCTATAATGAAGAGGACATCTTTTTTGGGTGTTAATTCTAGAAGGTCAAGGCCTTGTAGGTCTTCATAGAACTGTTCAACTTCAGCTTCTTCAGCCTTACGGGTCAGGACATAGAGTTGGATTACTGTGATATTGAATGATTTGCCTTGGAATCGAATAGAGATCATTCTGTTGTTTTTGAGATTGCATCCAAGTACTGCATTTAGGGCTATTTTGTTGACTATGATGGCTACTCCATTTCTTCTAAGGGATTCTTGCCCACAGTATTAGATATAATGGCCATCTGAGTTAAATGCACCCATTCCAGTCCATTTTAGTTCACTAATTCCTAAAATGTCAGTGTTCACTTTTGCCATCACCTGTTTGACCCCTTGCAATTTGCCTTGATTTGTGGACCTAACATTCCAGGTTCCTATGTAGTATTGCTCTTTACAGCATTGGACTTTACTTCCATCACCCATCACATCCACAACTGGTGTTGTTTTTGCTTTGGCACTGTCTCTTCATTCTTTCTGAAGTTATTTTTCCACTGATCTCCAGTAGCATATTGGGCACCTACTTACCTGGGGAGTTCATCTTTCAGTGTCCTATCTTTTTGCCTTTTCATGCTGTTCATGGGGTTCTCAAGGCAAGAATACTGACTTGTTTTTGCCATTCCCTTATACAGTGGACCATGTTTTGTCATAACTCTCTGCCATGACCCATCCATCTTTGGTGGCCCTACTCGGCATGGCTCATAGTTTTATTGAGCTAGACAAGGCTATGGTCCATGTGATCAAGTTAGATAGTTTTCTGTGACTGTGGTTTTCATTCTGTCTGCCCTCTAATGGATAAGGATAAGAGGCTAATAGAAGCTTCCTGATCGGAGAGACTACCTGAAGGGGAAACTGGGTCTTGTTTTGATGGGTGGGGCCATGCTCAGTAAAACTTAAATCCAATTTTCTGTTGATAGGCCAGGCTATGTTTCCTCCCTGTTGCTTGACCTGAGGCCAAACTATGGTGGAGGTAATGAAGTTAATGGTGACCTCCTTCAAAAGGTCCCAGGAAGGCATTTTTGCATTCAGTGCCTCCGACCCTGAAGCAGGCCACCACCAACCCACGCCTCCACCAAAGACTCCTGGACATTCATGCGTATGTCTGGACACTCATGGGAAAGAGAACTTTCCCACAAAAGGCTCTAACCTAACAACCTAACGTGCAGCCTGGCCTGCTCACAGAACAAAGGATTTATCTAATGCCAAAGGAGAGCTGGGGCTTCCCTTGTAGCTCACTCGGTAAAGAATCTGCCTACAGTGCAGGAGACCCGGGTTCAATCCCTGGGTTGGGAAGATCCCCTGGAGAAGGAAATGGCAACCCACTCCAGTATCCTTACCTGGAAAATCTCATGGACAGAGGAGCCTGGTGGGCTGCAGTCCATGGGGTTGCAACAAGTCAGGTACGACTGAGTGACTAACACTTACTTAAAGGAGAGCTAGCTAGCTTCATACTGGCCTGTCCCATCCATAGGCAGAGAGGCAGGCTTGCTACATTCAGAGCTGGCAGACAAAGGGCTGCTACAATCTCAGCCCCCAAGATGGCATATTCCATCAAACTGTGAGCAGGCTTCCAGCTGCTAACCACGTCTTCCTGGATTCCTGGATGGTTAACATCTGCCAGGAGGGTCCCAGCCTGAGGTCAGGTCTCCAGGGGAGACATCCAGCATAGCTGAGTCAGTGCTCCCCTGGTGCACCCAGGACACAGAGCGGCCAGGACCGGGGAGGTGATTAAGACGCACAGCCACCTGCGGCAGTGCGCTCACCAAGCACCTGGTCGCCTGAGCTGCTCAGACCTGGGAACAGCACAAACACGCACGCTCAACCCACAGATACTGAGCCAGAGTTCCGTCTGAGTGTCTTCTGTGGAGGTACGGGTCAGCAAAGATCTGCTGCAGAGGCTCTGGGTACAGCAGACTTGGATATGGCATGAGCCCACTTGGAGGAAGTCGCCATTATCTCCACCATAGAGCCATCAGAACTTACACAGGACTGGGGAAACAAACTCTTGGAGGGCACAAACAAAACCTTGTGCATGCACACCAGGACTCAGGAGAAAGGAGCAGTGACCCCTTAAGAGACTGACCCAGACAGGCCCATGAGTCCTGGTCCCATCACTTAATGGCAAATAGATGGGGAAACAATGGAAACAGTGAGAGACTTTATTTTCTTGGACTCCAATATCACTGTAGATGATGACTGCAGCCATGAAAGACGCTTGCTCCTTGGAAGAAAAGCTATGACCAACCTACACAGCAAATTAAAAAGGAGAGACATTACTTTGCCAACAAAGGTCTGTCTAGTCAAAGCTATGTTTTTTCCAGTAGTCATGTATGTATGTGAGAGTTGGAGTATAAAGAAAGCTGAGCACCAAAGAATTGATGGAGCAATGATTTGGTAACTGTGGACTCTTCCAGGTCCAGCTGAAAACTCAGACATCCATCAGTTTCTCTCTGTAAACAGTGTTTGTTTCCATGTGACAAGGCTGGATATGCTGACATCTCTGTTGTTGAGCCAGACATAATCATGTTAGTTTCCGGCTGCATCCTCCAATAATATCATTATTGCCATCTTCCAAACAGCTGGAAATAGCGACCATTTCTTTGCCTTTTCTCTAGAAAGGCCAAAGATATTGCATTTCTTCTGTTATTCGTTCTGAAAACTTCTCGGCATGAATTTCAGTTTTGCAGAATGCCAGATAATTTCTCTAATACCACAGATAAATTTCTTGGTGTTACATGTGTATTTATTGGATGAGATTATATTACTTGGTTTTCTTAATTTAGAAAGAATGGCTTGATTATTTCTGATCATGTGTTCCCTATGGTTTTAAAATTTCTAATCCCTTCCTCCTCCCGCCTCAGGATCTGATTTTGCAAGGCAAATATTGGGTTGACCAAAAGGTTCATTTGTTATTTTTCCATGCAATGATTCTAGTAGTAAGATGGCTATAGTAGCGTATCTTGAACTTCATTCAAAACAATTTGGTTAGATTGTATTCTGGCAGCTGTCATATCAGTGTGCATTTAAAAAATGCACAAGTCATCATCTGACCAATGGAGACCCTCGTCTACAAGTCCGTTTCATTCAACAAATATTTATCAGCTGTTTTCTAGAAAGACATTACGTAATATACCAGGGATAGACTTCAAACTTTGATATTTCAGTATAAAACCTGAGTATGGAGCCTTTTCTTCCAATTACCTCCTCTTCCCTCAATCCCCCAAATCTGAAAGTATGACTTCATTTCCAGAACTGTTTGAAGAAGGAAATGAGATAATGCAAATAAAGTGTGTGACTCAGTCCCTGGCCCCAGAGAGCCCCTGGAGAATAATGGTTTCATGATGACAGCAAGATTCAGAACGGTCAGGAAAGATTTTCCAGGATTTCAAAATGAGCTAGAAAGAAGTCTTACATTTTTGTAAGAAGGTGAAATATATACCTTACTGCAAAACAAATGAGGAAATACATTTTCATAAAAGTGTGAAAGAGTTATGCCAGTCTTACTCTTAAGTAGCACTCTCGCTATGTGATTTGACTGGTTCTTGATGAAAGTAGTTGGTAGTGGTGGTGGTTTAGTCACTAAGTCGTGTCCAACTCACACAACCCCATGGATTGGCGCCTGCCAGGCTCCTCTGTCCATAGGATTCTCCAGGCAAGAATACTGGAATGGGTTGCCATTTCCTTCTCCAGAGGATAAAAGTGGTTAACAGCCCAGAAATTTAACCAAACATTTGACACGTTTTTAATTTTTATTTTGCTTCTTCATGCTTGCACCTTTAAAAAGACAGAATAGGTCCAGAAATGGGAAAGATGTGTCTTTTTTGTTAGAGCTGATGTTTAGAGGAGGGAGAGGGAAGGGTAATAGACTATGTATATTGTGTTTGTTCAAAGTGAACTGGGGTTTTGAGGGAAAAGAATTTTCTTGAGAACTGAGTGTTTCATATCCTGCCTGCGGGAACTCAGTAGATTTCAAAAAGCAAAGTTTAGAGGCAATAAGCTAGTGTTCCTGGTGTTCTTATGTGAAAGGTTTATTTTTGGGCTTTGAGAAAGCATAACACCTTTTTAAAAATTCCAACTCCTAAAATCTCTTGGCACATAATTTCATTCTAAATAAGGTCACAAGGTCCAGTTAGCAGTCATCTAACATTCTTCCAAAGTTGACCCCAAATTATTTTTCCTCCCCAAGGTTTTCTAAATAATGTGAGATTAGGTTTTGAAGGGAAGGGAAACTTAAAGGAGTGTTTTCCTTAATTACATTTCTGGCTGCCACCACAGGGATTCTGGACTCTAAGCTTCTAATCTTCCACCTTTTTCATATATTTCCTGACACTATATTGTTGTGGCCTAAGTAGGGGAAAAAAGGCTTCAGAGGAGAAAGAACCCCATCAATATAACTGAAATGTCTTTCTCTGCAATTCAGTTTGACTGGCTTTACTCTTGTTATACTTCAAAAACGATTTTTACAATTGCCTTTTAATTACATGACATTGGTTTTCATTTGTAGAGCTCTGTATACTAATTATTCATGTCATTAACTTTGTGCTTGTGGGGCTTCTCAGGTGGCTCAGTGATAAAGTATCTGCCTGCCAACGCAGGAGACACTGGAGACTCCCATTAGATCCCTGGGTTGGGAGAATGCCCTAGAGAAGGAAGTAGCAGCCCCCTCCAGTATTCTGACCTAGAAACCCCATGGACCTAAGAGCCTGGCAAGCTACAGTCCCTGGGGGTCTTAAAGAGTCAGACACAACTGAGCGACTGAGTTGTCACATGTGTGCACACACACACACTGAACTTTGACTCATTGTTTTCAAATGAGAGAAATCTCAGCCCCTGGTGTTGGTTCCGAAGACAGTTAACAAGGCCTGACAAAGCTTTGTTAGTGAACTCGGGTTCCGCTGCTCACCGCTCAAGTCAGTAATTTGAGAGGCAAGTGTCAGTAAAAGGTAAAGTTGCTTTATTCAGAAAAGCCAGCTATCTGGGGAGAAGGTGGACTCATGTCCTGAGACCAACTCCAAAGATTCTGCTCAAACAGGATTGTTTTTAAAGGGAAAAAGGTGCAGTGGGGGGTGTTGTGGAATCTCGTTGAATCGTGGAATCAGGAGGTTGAGTTCTTCGTCCTTCTTCACTGTCTGCAGACTGACTGACTCTCTTCAGATGTTATCTTTTGTATGTTATCTGCTTGGAGGATTGCTGAGGGGGCTGTTAAGGGTAGAGAGCTTGTCATTATTTAACTACTTAATTCTTCATTTATACTTCTTTTAATCTAGGAACAGAATCAGCAGGTTATGCAAGGCATGGTGTACATTCCAGAGAGCATAAGTCAGGAGTTAATGTTAAATTACCTAGTGATCTCTTTCCTATAATTAGATTTTTTTCAAAATTCAAGGGGAACAAAATGGGCAAACAGGAAAGGGGCAAAAGAGCTGCTTTCGGCTCTTGCCCCAGTAGTCTCAGATCACAAACTCCCTGACCACATAGCCTTGTCAGTTGTCTTAAACTCAGAAGAAAGCGAGGGAGGGAGGGAAAAACGGGAAAGGAAAGGAAGAAAGAAGAAAGCCAACTCGGAGATTTAATTACTTATTAGATATTTGGTACTTATTTGATAATGCTAGGATAGCATTTTGAAGGTTTGTGTGGAAGATCTGAAAAGTGTCACCATGAAGAAATGATGGGCAGTGCCACCTTGGGTATAGTAAGTGGTAAGAGAACACTTTTCCTTTGAGCTTGAGGTATGGCTCTTGTCATACCTTTTCAGTAAAGTTCTCATACTCCATGTGAAATATCTAACCAGAAATATCTTGCTTTGAAGAATATTTACAATGAAAGCTTAACTTGGTCATTGCTGTAACAGTTCTATGTATCTTGTTCCCTATTGTCCCTTTTTGTATGTATAATCTGCTATTCGTGTAATATCAGGAGTTCATTTTAAAAGATACTTTTTCATATTTTCCAGGAAGCTCTAAAAAGAATATTTTCCAAAAAAATGTTTCCCATGGTTACCACAAAAGAATCTTTACAAGGTAGTCGTAAATGATGAAATTGGACTCACCAGAGCATTGCTTCTGAAACTTTCAATGAGCATAATTACTGTTCAGGGAATCTTGTAACAAAATGCAGATTCTGATTAAATAAGTGTGGATCAGGGCCTGAACTTCAGTATTTCTCACCTGCTCCCTCATGATGTTGGTGCAGTGTGTCCAACAGACTACATCTGAGTGGCAAGGTTCAAGGCCTTTTCTGAAGTTCACATTCACTGGGTATACAGGAACTGATTGTGTATCTCATACACTGATTGTATAGCCTCTCCATCTGGGAAATAATTAAATGTTATTTGTTATATTTTGAAAATAGGAATCTCGCAACATTTTTTTAACTGCCTGAAGGTTTTTTGAACATCCCTGATTGCAAGTGCTGCATGAATTACAAAGACTGTAGTTTAAGATTCCCCTGGCCTTAGGTGAAGGCAGTGCTTCTTCTACAGTGCTTTGGCTTTCGCAAAGACAAGCCTCAGTCTGAAAACAAGTCGCTCAGTTACTCAGCTTTTATCTTTTTCCCCAAGTGTTATGGACTGAAGTTTGAGCCCTGTCCCCCAATATTATGGGCCTTTGGAGGTCATTGGCATCATTGTGCTTTTCCCTCCCCTCACCCTTCAACCCTCTGTGTGAGGACACAGTGAGAAGATGGACTTCTAAAAGCCAGAAAGAAGCTTAACTCCTGGACTTCCAGCCTCCAGAAATGTGAGAAATAATTGTCTCTTGTTCAAGTCCGTAGTCTATGGTATTTTGTTCGAGTCCTTTAGTCTATGGTATTTTATTTGAGTCCCTTAGTCTATGGTATTTTGTTCAAGACCCTTAGTCTATGGTATTTTGTTACAGCACCGTGAGCCAAGTAAAATGCCAGAGGATGTTTTTATAGGCTGAATATGTGGTGAAGTCTTTCTTTAAAAAAAAGAATTCCTAAACTACTTTAATGAGATTCTCCCTTTGTAGCTAATTAGGCACTTGTTCTGCCATGATTCAGGAAGACAGAATAAAGAAAAATCAAGTAGAGCCTTGCCTTCTTTGCTAGACAGACGAATCTACTGAGCTCGTATTTATGCTTAGTCGGGTTTCTTTATGCCTTTATTTGTTGAGACAGATCACATTCCTCAAAGAAATGCCACCTTCCTCCTGTTTAATTTTTTTGCTTTGTATTCCACTATGTTCTTCTATCAACTTGTCAGAGCGATTTTGAAAGGCGTGAGAAATTGCCAGTCAACCAAAGTCATATTTCCTGTTCCTTCTTGTCACCTTCTGTGGGGAAAAAAAGGAAAACAAGTGAAAATTACATGTAAATAGGTACTCTTTCTTAGGTTTTCACAGAGCTCTGGGCCAGCTAAACCCTGTTTCCTATTCTCTACTGAATGCATCTGTCATCATAACTTTATAGATACAGAGTAAATTTGTTCTGTAAAATTAGAATTGGTGTTTAAGTATTTCCTGATAATAGCTGATATATTCGTTATTTCTCCAGCAATGATTCTCAACCAGAGTCAGTTGACCCCAAGGAGACACTTGACAGTGTCTGAAGACGTTTTGGTTGTCTGGATGCAGGTTGTTATGTTGGGAGTTTTAATATGCTGTGGGTCAAGATCAGGAATGTTACTAAACACACTTTGTTCTGTGTATAGCACAGTTCCACATAACAAAGAGTGATAAAGGTGGGAAATCCTGGTCTAATGTTTCTGGATAGTGTCTTGCCTTCCTTGTGGGGTTATTTTACTCTCTCCCTAAAGTTCCATTAGACTTTATTTTGTTTTGATGTGTTAGGGTCCTTTTTTTCCCATGTAATTTCCATTGGAGTTATAAGAATTGTGTATATAATCCTTGGCAATGAAATTGGATTTTTTTTGAAGATTTTACATATTTTGTACTTTTTAAAAATTGTGTTAACAGTGACTTTTGTATATGGTAAATTTTTAAAAATTATGGCAAGTTATTTTTGAAATCATAAATTCCTTATGACTTTGTCCTTTGAGTACATTTATTTGAAAATGCAGTTTGGCAATAAGCATCCTTTGAGAAAGAAAATGGTCCCCAGGCTAGAGGAATTTGTCTGTATTTAATATATGTGGAAGGAATATGGACTTAGGTTTCCTGTCAGATTATTCTCATGTAGCATTAGCCGGGAATATATTATAGAAACAAAATAACTCCCTTTCAGTCACATTGATCCTGAATGCTGTGGATAAGATGGCCTGCCACCCCACCAGTGGTTCCAGAATGTTCAATCCTTGGCTTAGCAGGTGTGAGAGATGCTTGGGAACAGCTCTTTACCTTAGAGAAAAGTATTGGCAATTGGCCATTGATTAGCCATAGCAAAGGGGAAAAAAGAGATTATACAAAGAGAAGACTGAGCCCTAAAACCTGTGACCTAATTTGAGCCATTCTGGACACCCTCATTTTTTGTTAGGCTTTTTTTTTGTTCTTTGTCATCAGAGCTTCTTATTGTAAGAAGAACCTCTGTGGGCCACCCTCAGAAGGTGACTTTAATCAGCTTTGAGAAAAAGCACTGGAGAAAAGTAAACTGACCCTGGCCCACCTCAAGCAAAAGAAAAACAAAGAAACAAAAATACCACAAGTGAGGAAAATAAAAGGAGTGATAGCCCTTCCCCAATCACAGGTTGATTTCTTGTTCAGGAAGAACACTCAGGTCTGTCTGTTAATTTCACCTCCTCTGGAAATCATCCCTCCAATTCTGCTCTTCAGGCATACACTTGAATCTTGAGAATATCACGTCTTCAATCCCATCTATATTCCTTTGGGTTCTAGCTATAGAGTTCAGTATTTTCTGACTTCTTTAGAATCCTGGCTGTCACTACCTGTGTAACCTCAGGCAAGTTATGTAACTCCTTTGTCTCCAATCTCTCTGAAAATGGGTTTATTACTAGTCCTAGTATTGCAGATCTTGTTTTCATGCTCCTTTGGTCGGTTCAGTTGTGTCTGACTCTTTGCTACCCCATGGACCATAGCCTGCTAGGTTCTCTGTCCATGGGATTCTCCAGTTAAGAATACTGTAGTGGGTTGCCAGTTTCTCCTTCAGGGGCTATCCAGCTTCTCTTGTGGCTCCTGCATTGACAGGCATGTTCTTTTCCAACTGAGCTACCCTAGGAGCCCTTATATTGTAGATGGGAATGTGCTTATAGTAAGTGTTCAGTTAATATATGTTCAGTGAATGGATGGATGATTGTTTTATTTTGATGATAGCCCTCTAAAAGACGAGGACAATGCTTATCTTCATTCCCACTTTTGCCTTTTCTTCTCATGACAAGGTTAGCTTTACCAACCGTTGGAAATTGATATTTTGTATGAGAAGATGGACAGGAAGTTGTTGCTGTACCCTCTGTCAAATTAATGAATTACCATTTTGTGTTTCACTGTTTTATATTATGACCGATTTATTTACCCTCAGTCTTTATTTTTCATCTTCAAATTTGTTAAATGCTGATTTCAAGCATCTCTTCTTTAGGAGCAAATGAAGTCTTTTTTAATATAAAAACCATTCTCTGAAGCATTTGACTGGTGCCACTGCTTCCAGAAAAATATTTCCATAACACTCAGGGTTCAGAGGAGTATTTATATCCAAACTACATAGAGAAATCAGTCTTATTCTTGAGTTACAAATCAATCTGCATCTTATGAGGACTCTTATCTTTTAGGAACTTATCTTCAATTAATGTATTCATTCATGTATGCAACTATTTAATGAAATCTTATTATATGCCAAGCAGTTTTGGGGTTTTTATTGTTTTTGTTCAGCACTATGTCATGTCCAACTCTTTACGACCCCATGGATTGTAGCGTAACCGAGCACCTCTGTCTTCCAGAGTTTCCTCAAATTCATGTCCATTGATTTGGTGATGCTATCTAACCTTTTCATCCTCTGTTGCTCCCTTCTTGTTTTGCCTTCAGACTTTCCCAGCATCAAGGTCTTTTCCAATGAGTTGGCTCTTAGAAATGCATATATAAGAATGTTCTCTGCTCCAAAGAGACTGGGAGGGAAAAGGACATAGATTATAAGCCAAATACAGTGCATCCCATAAAAGTAGATAATGGTTTATGGGCCCTTTGTCAAAGGAAATGAGCATGACATCTGATGGCATGAGATGAAGAAGGTGGTGTGTCCTCACAACTTTTTGAATAACAATATGAATGTGAGTCTGTTGAAGCAAGATTTGGTTTCAAACCCACAAAATATTTTTCTGTCACCTACTGTATGTGAGGTAAGGTTCAGTGCCCAATGTTTCATACACATCACATGAAATTAACCTGCCCTATAGTTGCATTAATATATAACTAAAACAGAATAGTCATCACCGACTCAATGGACATGAACTTAGGCAGACTCCGGGAAAGAGAGAGGGACAGGGAAGCCTGGTATGCTGTGGTCCATGGGATCACAAAGAGCCGCAACTTAGTGACTGAACAACAAAAACAGAATAGACTAAACCAAACAGATAAATAGAACAGTTGAGAATCTGTTGAGAATTTTCCATTTATTTCCATTATCTGTGGGATCTGGTGGTTATCTCAAAAGGCTTGCCCAGACTTTGGAGTACAGATACCCTTTTCACCATGCTCAGTGGCTCTTAGGTTTCATTGTATTTAAGAATGACTGTACATGTAGAAATTCTATTTAGTGTAAATGAAGGTAGGCAATTTTTTATAATATTCTAATGAATGTTTTCTGTCTGTAAGTTATTTTTTCTTTTTGAAATATGAGACCTCATGTTCATTATTTTTACTCCTTATAGTAGAATGTTTGTGAACCTTTGATAAAAATATAGCCAGATATCCAAATATCTGTATACTCAATAACGCACATTTAATGTCCAATAGAGAGCTTTTGTGACTAAATCTTTACAATAGTCTTTTCAATCATTTAATCACACCTCAAGTGACTTGGTTGTTGATGAATATATTGTGATTAGATGGGATTTTTTCAGTGAAGCTGTGAGTCTTTTTAAGCTCTGGTCTAAGTTAATTCCTAACAATTGGTAGCTGCAGTTTTATATAATAGAAAATGAACTGCATTTTTCTGCTATGTGATGTGAAAAGTTGCCAGAGGGTGGTGTAAACAGTTTTCCAGAAAGGGAGATTGTAAATAGGAATAGCTGAGTTGTGAATATACGTTGGTATCTGAAATAGTCTTTTAAAGTTTCATAGGTTAGCTCTGGAGCTCTGATCATTGTTAGTATTCACACCAATATTGAGCAGCTATGGTAGCTTTTAGGAGCAAGGAAGGGGTTTATTAGGTCAGTGCTTGATTTCATAAACGAAGCCATGGGCAGAACAGAACAGTGAAGAGCAAAAAATAATTTGTTTCTGTTGTCATGCAAAGGAGAGGAGGAGGATTAAGCTATAAAGAACAGCCTAGGGAATTGACATCTCCTCTCCTCTGTGGACAGTGCTGGGGGTACAGATGATTTCCTAGGGTCTGAAAACATGGAGATTGAATCAGTCTCTTGCTGCTAGGGAGATAACACTGTCCAGGGGTTGGCCAAAATTCACAGTTGTATCTTCAGAGTTACCTGACCCAAGGGGAGTGAGCAGATTTTACAATTTTAAGACATGTTAAGGATACCCAAGGGTGGAATTGGGGCTGAAGATACTGAATGGCAAGAAAAGTATGGTCAGAATGCAGAGGTTCAAAAAACATGATCCCAGAAATCCAACTGATTGAACAATATTTTCTGATAGCTTACTATGTTGGAGTGTGACGGAACATAAAGATACAACTTTCTTCCTGTCCCCAAATGCCTTAAAATCTATTTGGAAAGAAGACAGATATTTGGAAAATTAAGCAGCAAGTAAAGGTCTCAGCGACAGCAGAAGAAACTACCTGGCAATACATCTTCAATTGCCAACTTTGTGATGTCAGCCTGGAAGAGCAAGAGATGGCTAGCCAGGAGAAGGCAGGAAAGTATTGGAAACCAGGCAAAATCTCAGTGGGGTTTTCAAGATGAGGATAACTTGATAGATGGAAAGAAGAGGGGATGGAGGTCTACCCAGTCAAAAGAATACTATAAATTTATTAAAAACTTGGGGGTGACAAAATGCAGTGTCTTCAGATGTAGAGGAGAGAAATGATGTAGGTAAGTAATCGAAGGGCCTGGCTTGTAATAAAGCTCTTCTGGTCATGGTAGGCCTCGGCTCTTCCGGCCTTTCTCTACACTGGCATCACTTCTGTACTTGGGTATGTTCCTTCAGGGCATGTGCCTTCATTTATTAGAAATTCTGTTCTGTTTTAAAGCTTTCATGAGAAATTGCCATGTAGGAATACCCTGTGATAAATACTTAACTGTGATTGTACCCAAGAAGATACTTTTGTCATTACATATTTCAGAAATTATTATAAAAGTACTTCTTGTGTTGTTAACCCAGGGGTTGCAACTCTGATTCCCTGTGATGGCCTCTGCTCCTCTCTCCTCTCAGCATTGGCCTCATCTCACTCTGACAGCAAGATGGCAGCTCACTTTGGTCCAGAAGTCCCTCCTGAAAAATATCAAAGGAAGAGAAGGCATCCATGCCTTTACCTCTCTAGAAGCACCCAGGAAATTTCCTCCTCAGTCTCCCAGGCCTGAATTACATCATATAGCTTATGCTGAATCAGCCTCGGGTTTGGCCTGGCAATGCAATTATCTGAGTGGACTGAGGCCTGACTTATAAACCACCTGCAGGGCTTGAAGGCTTCCCTAATAGCTCAGTTGGTAAAGAATCTGCCTGCAGGACTTGAGAGATCAAGATCACTCAGGGCCGCTTCTGGTGCTGGGTAAATCCCCAAAGCCCAGGGCATCTCCACACTGGAGGAGGGAGAGCATGGATGTGGGAAAATCCAGAAGATCCAGGCATTTATGCTTTAATTGTGGTACTGATAGGAAATTTTATATACAAGGGTCACTTTTTTAAAACCACCATTGCTATTGTTGCATATTTACTAGCCCAGGATACTATTAATTTATTTTAGCCAATTGCCAGCAAGTCTTTCCTATGTTATGGTTGGGATTTGAGAAAAAATTCACTGAGAAGAATTGTCCATTTCAGACAGGCAGTTGTCCTAGAACACAGTGTGCTGCTTACATAGTGTTGTTTTATGTCTGTGGACATTGTATATATCTTCACATATGGTTCCTCACGAATGCTTTCTTAACATACATTTTTTCCATTAGATTCATTCCAAGATATTTACTAGTTTTTTCTTTCTATTGATAATGGAATCTATTGTATGGTTGATACATTCTAACTGGTTGGAATGTGGCATTTGGGATCATACATGTTCATCTTGTCACTAGCCAAGTGCTCAGTTCTCATATAAATTCTAATACATACTGATTATCTTAACTAATTCATTATCTTCGAGAAATGAAAATATTGTCCCTTCCTTTATAATCCTAAAGCCTTCTTGCCAATTTTAAAAATCATTCTGTTAGCTTGAATCTCTAGGACAGTAATACATATATGTTGAACATATGCTGACTGCAGTTATTTTTAGCTATTTCTGAATTTTCTGTGGAAGACATCTTAAATGTAACAGCTAGGTAGGTTATTTTCTGTACATTTTTAGCAAGTATCCTTCATTGCCATAGAAGTTTTACTTCTTTCCTAGTTTTGTATCAGTTTAATCATGATTCAGTTCAGTTCAGTCGCTCAGTCATGTCCAACTCTTTCTGACCCCATAAACTACAGCACCCGGGCCTCTCTGTCCATCACCAACTCCTGGAGTTTACCCAAACTCATGTCTATTGAGTAGGTGATGCCATCCAACCATCTCATCCTCTGTCGTCCCCTTCTCCTCCTACCTTCAATCTTTCCCAGCATCAGGGTCTTTTCAAATGACTCAGCTCTTCCCATCAGGTGGCCAAAGTATTGAAATTTCAGCTTCAACATCAATCCTTCCAATGAACACTCAGGACTGATCTCCTTTAGGATGGACTGGTTGTTTCTCCTTGCAGTCCAAGGGACTCTCAAGAGTCTTCTCTAACACCACAGTTCAAAAGCATCAATTCATCGGCGCTCAGCTTTCTTTATAGCCCAACTCTCACATCCACACATGACTACTCGAAAAACCATACCCTTGACTAGATGGATTGTTGTTGGCAAAGTAATATCTCTGCTTTTGAGTATACTACCTAGGTTGGTCATAACTTTTCTTCCAAGGAGTAAGTGTCTTTCAATTACATGGCTGCAGTCACCATCTGCAGTGATTTTGGAGCCCCCAAAAATAAAGTCAGCCACTGTTTCCATTGTTTCCCCATCTATTTGCCATGAAGTGACAGGACTGGAAAAGGTCAGTTTTCATTCCAATCCTAAAGAAAGGCAATGCCAAAGAATGCTCACACTACTGCACAATTGCACTCATCTCACACGCTAGTAAAGTAATGCTTAAAATTCTCCAAACCAGGCTTCAGCAATACGTGAACCATGAACTTTCAGATGTTCAAGCTGATTTTAGGAAAGGCAGAGGAGCATAGATCAAATTGCCAACATCTGCTGGATCATCAAAAAAGCAAGAGAGTTCCAGAAAAACATCTATTTCTGCTTTATTGACTATGCCAAAGCCTTTGACTGTGTAGATCACAATAAACTGTGGAAAATTCTGAGAGCGATGGGAATATCAGACCACCTGACCTGCCTCTGGAGAAATCTGTATGCAGGTAAGGAAGCAACAGTTAGAACTGGACATGGAACAACAGACTGGTTCCAAATAGGAAAGGAGTACGTCAAGGTTGCATATTGTCACCCTGCTTATTTAACTTAAATGCGGAATACATCATGAGAAACGCTGGACTGGAAGAAACACAAGCTGGAATCAAGATTGCCGGGAGAAATATCAATAACCTCAGATATGCAGATGACACCACCCTTATGGTAGAAAGTGAAAAACTAAAGAGCCTCTTGATGAAAGTGAAAGAAAGAGTGAAAAGGTTAGCTTATAGCTCAACATTCAGAAAACTAAGATCATGGCATCCAGTCCCATCACTTCATGGCAAATAGATGGGGAAACCTGATTCAAAGAACTGACCAACTGGAAAAGACCCTTATGCTGGGCAAGACTGAAGGCAGGAAGAGAAGGAGATGACAAAGGATGAGATGGTTGGATGGCATCACCGACTCAATGGACATGAGTTTGGGTAAACTCCGGGAGTTGGGTGATGGACAGGGAGGCCTGGTGTGCTGCGGTTTATGGGGTCACAAAGGGTCGGACATGACTGACCGACTGAACTGAACTGATTTTCTAAGAGAGTTGGGAGAATATTGCATGTCAGCATATGAGACATCTCCACTGTGAATTGAAAAAAAAAAAAAAACAAAAAACACCCGTAAAAATTTCCCACATGTGAATCAGAAAACTGCCAACTCCTGGATGACCTTTAAAAAGTCACCAGACTTGACCAAACTTTAGTTTTTTTTTCTCTAAAAAGCAGATGATGATCTCAGTTGGTTGCTCTGAGGGTACAGTAGATAAGGTTTCCAGATTTAGAAAATCAAGACACAGTTACCCAGTTATACTTTTATTTCACATAATTATTCTTCACGAGCCAGAGATTGAACCCAGATTTCCTGCATTGCAGGTAGATTCTTTACCATCTGAACCACTAGGGAAGCCCATTTAATATATATGTACCAAATAGTATATGTGATATCTGAAAGTCAATTTTTTCTTTCTTTTTTTTTTAAATAGTTGATTTATAGTGTGTTAATTTCAGGTTTACAGTATAGTGATCCAGTTACAATTGTATATGTTGTTTTTCAGATTCTTTTCCCTTATAAATTATTACAAAATATTGAGTATAGTTCCCTGTGCTGATTATTAGTAGGTCCTAGTTGGTTATCTATTTTATATATAGGAGTGTGTATATGTTAATCCCTAACTCCTAATTTACACTCTCTCTCAGATCTGAAATTCAAATTTAACTAGGTGACCTATAGTTTACTTGAAACCATACAGAGATGTAGTATATGCTAAAGTGACCCTGCCTTGAGGATTTGTGTTCTGTTAATATTTTTAAGGAAGTGTTCCCAGGGTTGATTCTGAGAATCTGGAGAGCAGAACACAAGAGAAGAAGAGAAAGAGAAGCAGGTGGGCAATTGCAGGCCCTGTCCCTCAAGGGACTCCAGCCTGACCCTGTGGGCAGCTCTGCAGTATAAGGAACAGTTCAGATGGTTCTCAAGCAGCTGTGGGAAGCTGGGTTTTGGCAGGCTCAGTTACTGGTTAAGGGGCATCACTGCCTCTCTGCAGTATTCAGCCAAGCAGATCTGAGGGAGCTAGGATACCCTCTTTCAGAAAATCTGTTACTGAGATCATTGAAAAGGCAAGGGTATGGGTGGGGTGAGGGGTAGCAGGGAGGAGTCAATGGAATCCATGGGAATGGGTGTAAGGAAATCTGGGAAGAGTGCCAGCTGTGCCCACTCCAGTGCTGTCCAAACTCCAGAATGCTGTGAATGGTCTGTAACAACAGATCGCAGGGCAATGGGAGACAAGACTCTCACTTAAGAAACTTGCTCCATTGGGCTGTCATGACAGAATACCATAGACTCAGAGGCTTCAAATCCATAGGAATTTATTTCTCACATTTCTGGAGTCCAGAAGGCAGATTTCGTGCCTGGTGAGAACACCCTTCCTGGTACATAGGCAGCCCTCTTCTCTCTGTGTCCTCACATGGAGGAAAGTGAGAGAGCTCCCTGGGGTCCCTTATCCCATTCATGATATAAATCCCCTCTGAATGGCCTTACCCCCTAATACTGTTGCCTTAGGGTTAGGATTTCAACCTATGAATTGGGATGGGGTGGAGGGGAGGTACAGACATTCAGTCCATAATAGAAACCAAAGAGATTGGAGACCCTATCCCCCCAACAGTTGTGTCATAATTCTCTTAACAGCTCTAATAGTTCTTTGCTAGACCTAGAACCTGCTGCTCCTTTTTGACATTGGATAGTGTCTCCTTTCAGTTTAATTTGCATGTATCTATTTAAGAAGAAAAAAAGAGTTTTCCCTTGAACCCAGAGATAGCAGCCCCTTCAGAACAGCCTCCTCCTTACTGTACTGCCAAAAGCCCAGCTGGAGGCAACTCTAAACATAAAGCCTTTGAAGGGCACAGGGTGGGGCAACTACAGGGCATAATTTGAAAGTCCATGAAGTGCTACATGGTCTTGTCTGAAAAATCTTCCAGAAAAGTTCAGTCTCCTTAAACTGATGCCCAAATTGCACATTTTAAAACCCTGTAATTTAGGGGAAGCCTCCCCAAGGGGCTATATGCTCTGCTTGGCCTATAAAACTCTGAATGTGAAAATGAAAAATAGCTAAGTACACAAAATGCAAGTGGAGAAGAACAAGTCTATTGAAATCATCGTTAATCTTGCTTGTTGGCTTTTTGCCCCATCTTTCCTTCTGATAGTACCTCCAGTATCGGGTCCACTCCCCTTCCCTTGATTGGGAGACTCCAAGGATGCAAAATGATAGGCTCATAGGGTAGGGCCTGTTGTCTCTGCCTTGTGCATTATTCAGAAACGAAAAGGAGCACACTGAAAAGCTAGAGTCAGAGGAAAAGAGCCTGTGAAAAGGCACATGGAGATTTAATTTTGAGAACTGAGTGTGTAGCAAAAAATGACCTCTGTAGGAGTGAACTATGGAACAAGGTCTCTCAACTCAATGGAGAACTAGTTCTCTCAGCTCCCAGGTACTAAGGCTGTCACAGTGATGATGACATGCCTCTAAGAATTTCTATCTAAGAAGATGATTATTTTACTAACTTGTAACATCTCTCATCAAAATAGTTGGAAACACGAAGCTCCTTAGTGCCTTTGGCTCTAAGAATGCAGTCAGTTGGCATGTTCCCCAGCGTAGTGTAATGCGCTTCCACACTGTTATACTTTTTATTATTGTTATTAACTGTAGTAGTGGGCCTAGAAAGAATGGGGTGTGAAAGACCCCATAAAGCACCAGAAGATATATTATGGGGATTCGTTGTGTAAGTTGCTGAAGATAGTCAAAGTCAACTGCAAGTTTTATCCACCTAACAGAGAATGATAAGGGCAGAAGGAAATGGGAAGGCAGGGTTTGATGGGAAGGTGATGAGTTGAGATTTTCAGATAGGATTCAGTATGAAGTCAGACAAGGCTTCCTTGTGAAAATGTCCACCAACTGCAAAAGATCATAAATTATATGATTTTATTATTTCTAGGTTTTTTGGATTTAATATAAGAAGGTTATATCTGAAGTATAAAATAACCTAAATTTTTGAGCAATTTAGTAGACGTACTGGGAGAAATATCAATAACCTCAGATATGCAGATGACACCACTCTTATGGCAGAAAGTGAAGAGGAACTCAAAAGCCTCTTGATGAAAGTGAAAATGGAAAGTGAAAAAGTTGGCTTAAAGCTCAACATTCAGAAAAAGAAGATCATGGCATCTAGTCCCATCACTTCATGGGAAATAGATGGGGAAACAGTGGAAACAGTGTCAGACTTTATTTTTTTGGGCTCCAAAATCACGGCAGATGATGACTGCAGCCATGAAATTTAAAGACACTTACTCCTTGGAAGAAAAGTTATGACCAATCTAGATAGCATATTCAAAAGCAGAGATATTACTTTGCCAACAAAGGTCCATCTAGTCAAGGCTATGGTTTTTCCTGTGGTCATGTGTAGATGTGAGAGTTGGACTGTGAAGAAGGCTGAGCACCGAAGAATTGATGCTTTTGAACTGTGGTGTTGGAGAAGACTCTTGAGAGTCCCTTGGACTGCAAGGAGATCCAACCAGTCCATTCTGAAGGAGATCAGCCCTGGGATTTCTTTGGAAGGAATGATGCTAAAGCTGAAGCTCCAGTACTTTGGCCACCTCATGTGAAGAGTTGACTCATTGGAAAAGACCCTGATGCTGGGAGGGATTGGGGGCAGGATAGAATTGATGCTTTTGAACTGTGGTGTTGGAGAAGACTCTTGAGAGTCCCTTGGACTGCAAGGAGATCCAACCAGTCCATTCTGAAGGAGATCAGCCCTGGGATTTCTTTGGAAGGAATGATGCTAAAGCTGAAGCGCCAGTACTTTGGCCACGTCATGTGAAGAGTTGACTCATTGGAAAAGACTGATGCTGGGAGGGATCGGGGGTAGGAGGAGAAGGGGACGACTGAGGATGAGATGGCTGGATGGTATCACTGGCTCAATGGACGTGAGTCTGAGTGAACTCCGGGAGTTGGTGATGGACAGGGAGGCCTGGCGTGCTGATTCATGGGGTCACAAAGAGTCGGACATGACTGAGCGACTGAACTGAACTGGAGCAGATGTGGAGGCCAACAAAAGATTGGTTAATTGGGTTTTGATTCTGCTTGGGCTAGCTCATTTGTCCCTTTCTTACACTATCTCTTGTGCCTCCAAAGCAGGCATGGGACGCAGATGTTTCTGCTTTTCGAGGAAGAGAGCAAACTTAGAGCTACTGACTAAACGCATTCACATTCATATGTTGGTCTCTAAGATAAGTGTGTTCCAGTCATGTGATGAATGAGTTTTCCTTGAAGAACTTCAACTTCAGTATTATTTGCATTCTTTCTCCATTTTCTAGAAATTGGCCAAATGCTCCTCTTGGCACTTCTAACTCAGCTCAGCAACCTCTGATTTTTCAGGTTTTTATTTCCTCTCCGCCTGGTGGTTTTTGTGTAGTCATAGGTCAAGAGCATAGCTTAGAGTGCATGATAACTCCCTCTAGATTATTCTGTCCATCCTCTAATTTTAGTGACACAGGATTTTCATTAACCTATGAGTAGGCATGGGGATTATTTGGGAAGTGGAGAATGGGGAGAAAAAGCTGGTCTCTTTCCTAAAGCTGAGGTTTCCTAAGGACAAGGGAAATGATAAGGTTCTGAACCGAAATATATTTCCCAAACAAAAGCAGAACTATGTCCTTCATTAATTTTGATGAGCCTGTGTTCATGTTGATGGATGGGAATAAAGGGGGTGGAGAAGTCTATGCAGAGAGGGTCATAAATAGCAACTGTGAGGATATTTTCTTATGAGAATGAGATGAGACTGACCTTTGCTACTTACTCCAAAAATGCAGATACAGTGCTTGTTTGGTTTTGTTTGCCTACTAGACACTGGAGTTTAGGGAGTCAAGAGGGCTTTACCCTCTTCTCTTCTCTCTCCAGTGAATATTTCATTTATTTCAGGAGCAATTTTTTCTGGCCAGAGTTTGATTCAAACAAATTAGGATAATCACATCCTTATTTTTTATCCTTCAGGAGCTTCTTTGAACCTGGGGCAGCTGGTTCCAGAGCTTTCCTGGTGGATGACCTGTGGCTGGCTGATTTGTATTATAGTGGCCAATGTATTTGTTATCATAAAAGTCCATGTAGAGCTATGGTTCCTCAAGATTGATCCCTGTATGGGCATTATCAGCATTGGGGAAGTAAGATGCCATAAGGTACAGGAAAAAAAGAAAGAAAAAAATATAAGAATGAAAATAATTGGAAACTTCTAGGCAAAAAAGTTCAAATTGGAGAAGCAGAGGCAAGATACATAAATCTAGGTTTGAGAGGGCTTCCCTGTTGGCTTGGACGGTAAAGAATCTTCCTGCAATGTGGGAGACCTGAGTTCTATCCCTGGGTTGGGAAGATCCCCAGGAGGAGGGCATGTATTGTTGCCTGGGGAATCCCCATGGACAGAGGAGCCTGGTGGGATACAATCCATGGGGTCACAAGGAGTCAGATACAACTGAGCGACTAAGCACAGCAGGTTTGGGAATAACAAGTACATCATAGGTTGAATGCTTGTGATGTCTAAGACATGTTCTAGCACCTTTTACATATATTCTCTCTAGTCTTACAGCAACTTCAGAAATTCGATGGTATGTAATCTGAGTGTTTGATGACTGGCAATGCATTTCCTGGTCTCTTTTCTAGCAATATATATATACGGTTTGCCTGAAGGATTTTCAATCTCATGTGTTGTGTTTGATGTCATCTCATTTCAAAATAATGAAAATGCTTCATCACAAGCCTTCTTCACTTTTGTTAATGTGTCTTGGGTCTGTGAGCTCAAAGATGAGAGTGTGAGAGAGAGAAATCATAAGAAAGGAGATGGTTATCTAGACTAGTAGCTTTGATCCTTTTTGATCAAGGCCCATAGTGTGAGATACATTTTTACAATACATTTCAGTACACACATAAATGTATGTACATCTTTATAAAACAACCAAAATTGAACAAAACCATATTTTCCATTAATAATAAACTCTATTTTCATTTGTGATAAACTCTATCTGATGTTTTATTTTATTTATTTTTTGAATGCTAGTCAACTCCCACTGTAGTGATTTTGCATTTTACTAGTTAGTAGCAACTTGAAACTTTGAAAATACAGAAATGTTGCAAAACATTGTCTACTGTGAATATTTTGGAGGACTCTAGCTAGGCTCCTGTGGTTTAAAATTACTAAATTAACCCCCCCAGTTCTGTTTAGTTTTATTATTTTTAATTTATTTTATTGAAGTATAGAATGGCAACCCGCTCCAGTATTTCTGCCTGGACAACCCCAGGGACAGAGTAACATGGCAGGCTACAGTCCATGAGGTCACAAGAGTCAGACACAACTTAGCAACTAAACCACCACCACATAGTTGATTTACAATGTTGTGGTGATTTCTTTTGTACAGCAAAGTGATTCAACCATACATATAATACTTATATATTCTTTTTCATATTCTTTTCCAGTATGGTTTATCACAGGATATTGATTATAGTTCCCTATGCTATACTGTAGGGCCTTGTTGCTTATCCATGCTATATATAATCATTTATATCTGCTAATCCTAAACTCCCAATCCATCCCTGCCTCTCCCTACCCCTCCCTCCTTGGCAACCGTAGTCGATTCTCTATGTCTGTGAATCTGTTTCATGTTGTAGCATGTCTCCTCCTGCAGCGTTCCTGAGTTAAGGAGGAAACCAAGTTCAGATGAAAACAATGTTTCAGGGTTTCATGGTGTTTTCCAGTGTGATAGACTAATGTTCCTTACACTTTTCCTATTTCTCTTGGTCTCAAGCAATTACCTAATCATTTATATCCTAATTCCATCATGGGTCCAACATGTGGGTTAAGAACGTGAATTGTAATTTGCACAGTTTCCTGGTCAAATGTTGTTTGAGGAACAAAGCATATTTGCAGTTATTAATAAAGCAGTATACAATAATAAGCATCATCCATTGGCTGATTCCTGTTAACTTTCACTGTTTCTTTTCTATTTGATTTCATCACACTAAGTGTAATATAGCTTTCACAATACAAAGTGTCCTTTCAACAAGAATTCTACTTTCACCTTTTCTGGGAAACATCATTTGTATTTAGGTGTCATGGGTGATAACTGCCCTTGTTTTACAAAGGTGGTTATTTATAGTAAGGTAATTAAGTACATGTAGCAAATATTGCTTGAATCTCTTTATAATCCACTGATGGTGCATGTCCAGGGAGTAATGGAGTATTTGTGTACTCAGTTCATCAGTGGGCAAGTGTCCTGTTGTTTCCAAATAAAATCTGCTTCTCCTACAACTTATTAATTCAGAGTAACTACTCCCGATAAATGAAATGATCTGTGCATTTGCTAAGAACTATGTTCTATCTTTTAAGGGTAAGTACATTTAAAGCTGAGAAGAATAGAAATTTATCCTTTAGAATTCATGTTGTTGGCAAATGAGTTGATGACAAGATCTGTATGAAAACAAGACAGAAAATACTACCTGATTCTTGGCTAAGGAACACAAAATTAGCTCCATTTAAAACAAAAATAAACATTGCTATCATGTGTGATATGGACTAGGCAAATTCAACCAGGAAGTACAATTTAGGTCCTTGTGAATTTTGCTATTTCTGCCATGATTAAGAAATCTTTGGCTGTAAAGAAAATGAAAGAACCTGCCTGCATTGCGAGAGACCAGGTTCAATCCCTAGGTCGGGAAGATCCCCTGGAGGAGGAAATGGCAACCCACTCCAGTATTCTTACCTAGAAAATCCCATGGATGGAGGAGCCTGGTGAGCTACAGTCCATGGGGTCGCAGTGTTTCAACACAACTGAGTGTCTAACACTGTCACTTATTCTCTGTTTTAAGGGTAAGTACATTTAGAGCTGAGAAGAATAGAAATTTATCTTTTAGATTTCATGTTGTTGGGAAATGAGAAGGTGACAAGATTTGTATTAAAAGAAGAAAAAAAATACTACCTGATTCTTGGCTGAGGAACACTTAAATAAAATTAGCTCCATTTAAAATATAAATAAACATCGCTATCTTGTGTGATATGGACTAGGCAAATTCACCCAAGAAGTATAGTTTAGGTCCTTGTGAATTTTATTATTTCTGCCATTGACTGAGTTAAGAAATCTTTGGCTGGAAAGAAAACTCTATTCCTGGCATATGCCAGGGAAATATTAAATTATCCAGGGAAATATTAAATTATCCAGGCAAATGGGTTTGCCTATTTTTCATGCAAGAAAAACTGATAGGAATCATTGCTGTCTTTGTGGAAATAAAGGGAATCATAGGTTGGACAGGCGCTTCTACTTTGTGCACTTAACATTTATACATTTTATTTCAAGTTTTGTGATGCATTGCATATTAAACATAGCCTGATAAAATGACTGTGAAAGGACAAATCTGATTTCACAAGTACTTTTCCCATTGAGTAGTGCTCCTGGGCCAGTGTGCCCCCACCGAGCCCTCCACAGTCAACCTCACCCCTGCTCAGAAAACTGTCTCTCTTATGGCTGGGCAATCTGACTACAAGACTTAAGGGAATTAGCTCTCTATTTCATACCTGGCTGAGCTATTCAGAGATGCAGAAATTCCTGGGTGAACCATGCTATTTGAAATTGTGAGTTAAGGGATTTTCAGAGAACCTCTTTAGCCAAACTGACTGTGAGCCATCCATCTGCTCTCTGAGAAATTGTTTGGAAAGAAAAACTATAGGATTAAACTAATACGGGATTTTACCATCAGAAGAATCAAGTCTAAAACTTCTGTCCTCACTTCACAGCCAGGGATGTGGACAGGTTGCTCCAACGTTTTGATCCCCACTATCCTTTCGTGTTAAGTGACAGTAACCATTTTGCTGCTGTACATTTGAATATCATTGTAAGTAGTTCAGACACTAACACAGTGGAAAATATTTTGGAAGCTGTAAGTGCCTTCAAAATGAAAGACAAGGTTGTCATTTCTTAGTAGTTGAAACCACAGTATCAGAATGGCTAGACATAGAGAGTGAATATTAACATTAACATTTGTCTTAAAATAATACAGCAAAATGTAATACTGACACAAATCATGCAACTCTTATTTGAAAGGCTTTTCATTTATTTTAGAAGGTTTCCATATTTGTTGCTTGCCCTGTGAAAATATCAGGAGATTTTATTTGATCTATTTTGACCAATGAAATTAAAGGGACACAGATGACTTGAATTGTGGCTACAGTGGCAAAATCTTAAGTGAACATTTATTAAGTATATACTTTATGTCAAGCTACCACTCATGATATAATCCTTGTAGAGATACATGTGTGTGCATGCTCAGTCCTTCAGTCATGTCCAACTCTTTGGAACCCCATGGACTGTAGTTCTCCAGGCTCCTCTGTCCATGGGTTTTCCAAGGAAAGAATACTGCAGTGAGTTCCCATTTTCCCCTCCTGGGGATCTTCCTGACCAGTGGATCGAACCCAAGTCTCCTGTGTCTCCTGCATTGCAGGTGGATTCTTAGATGGCAAGTGCCAATTTGTAGTTGACACAATGCTTATCTGGGGGGAGAGGGATGTATTATTTAAAAGCCAAAGAGTGATGTTTTTTAACAATATTTTTGAAAAGCTAAAGGAGGAAAAGAGCTATGACAAAAACACCCTAACTCTGTCTGTTAGCCTTACATTCCATGTAATAAAAATGATGATCAGAAGTATAATAGTGATAACTTTAAAATAGTATTTTTCAAAACATAGAAGATACTCTCTCCTGTAGAAAAAGTCTGGGAGAAAAGGCTTGGATGGACACCACAGTCACCAAAGGATGCCCTCAGGTCCTTCTACTTTTCCTTCTGTCCGTCTTGTAATGAGCTTTCAATCTGGAGCTCACCTGTTGTACTAATTTGGCCTGGGAACACAAAACATGGAACTCTGCATTCCAGAGATTAGGAAAAGAGTAAAGAGGTGCCAGAGGGTTGCATCTCACAGCTTTAAGCAATTTTCATAAAGTCCCACTGAATTCTTTCATTGCAATCTCATGAATTTGAACTGAATCATGTGGCCTCATCAAGCTCTACTCAGGGAAATGGTGCCTCCACGCTGTCACTGCATAAAAGAGGGATTTACTGAGGTGGAAGAGAAGGGAGAACAGTTGGGAAGCCTCTAGAAGAATCTGCTGTACTGTCCCCCAAATAAGGGACACTCCACAAAGTTTCGACAGGATGTTTGAGGCAGTTTTTCTTTTCCCCGATGAATCACCACCGAATCAATAAACTGTCTCCTTTTTGGACTTTCGGTTTCTCTACTTTTGGTTCAGTTTGCTGTGAAATTTATCCGGGTCAAGGAGAGATGGAAAATCAAAAGAGCACATTCTGCTAATGCCTCCCCATCTCACTCCGCAGTGTCCTTCCATCGAATAATCAAGAGGACCTTGCAGGAACTGGCCTGTTATCTCACCTACTGTTCAGTTCATTTCAGACACATGCAACTTGAACTTGCCAGCCAGGCATCTGCCTTAGTATCTATGTCCTGGCTGTTCCTTCAAGTCTTTGCCAGAATTTACTCTTTCCAGTAAAACCTACTATGGTATTCTGATAGATAATAAGAAAAGACAGATCTTTGTCCCAGTTTCTGGAGGGTAGCTCCTAAAATTTTTGAGGATGAGAGTGAGAAAGGTGTCTCTTGTTATGTTAATGAGATTCATGTCCTTGAGACTTCCCGGCTAGGGGCAGGATGACAGGGGAACTGACCTGTGATTCAGCTCCAGGATGAGGAGAGAGGCTGGAGGTCAATTCAGCAGCCAATGGCCAGTGACAATCAGGTAATCAATCTTGTCTGTGTATTGTCTTGTCTCAGAAAAATCTCAGGAAAAATCTTATCTTGTCTCAGGAAAAACCCAATAGACATGGTTGGGAGAGCTCCAGGTTGATGAGCACATGTTGTTGCTTGGAGAGCAAAGTGCTGGGGGAGCAAAGAAGCTCCGTGCCATTTTCCATGATCTTGCCCTCCACACCTGTTCCACCTGTCTGTTCCTGCTTTATATCCTTTTATAATAAATCGGTCATTTAGTGAGTAGAATATTTTTTCTCTCAGTTCTGAAAGCCACTCTAGCAACTTACTGAAACCTAAAGAGAGGGTCATTAGAAACTTCAATCTCCAGCTAGTCCGTCAGAAGCCCAGGTGTCAACCTGGCTTTATGCCTGGTATCTATAATGCTGAGAGGGCTGGCGCTCTTAAACTGCTTTCTTTGGGTAGTTAGTGTTAGAATTGAGTTGAATTGGAGGACACCCAGCTGATGTCCAGAGGCTTGCTTGTTGGAGAGGAACTCCGTCCCCACATTGGAACTGAGTATCAGAATCCTTAGTCTCCACTGATCCAGAGAGACTAGGAATTTTGCCACCTTTTCTTTATAGTGTTCAGAACAGTAGAAACTCTACCCCTCAAAAAATAAGTAATGGCACTTTCAACTTTTTCAGACTGTGTTTGTAAATGGTTGAAGAACCTACTTGGGTCTTTCATTGGTTCTCTCATTTTATCTTTTCATTAGATACTTTTTCCACCTTATGAAAAGAGGCAACTAGGATTTTCAGAGTGTGGCCTTCAAGAATAGTATCATACATTTTGACAGATAACTTATTTCCATGTATATATCAATAAAAATGGGGCTTCCCAGGGGACTCAGCACTAAAGAATCCTCCTGGTATGCAAGGAGACTCAGGAGATATGAATTCGATCCCTGGGTCGGAAGATCCCCTGGAGAAGGGAATGGCAACCCACTCCAGTATTCTTGCCTGGAAAATCCCATGGACAAAGGAGCCTGGCGGGCTACAGTCCATGGGGTCACAAAGAGTTCAGATGTGACTTGGCAACTGAACAACAACATAGATATATGTGTATATATATATATATATATATATAAAATTTATTTATCTGTCTAGCTAAACACACATCGCAGTTACTCTAGAAAATGTCTTTGGGTCTCTTGGTCAACTCCTGCTTTGAGGCAAATGATATTCTGAGCAGGCATGCACCACATCAATAAAAACATGCTCACAGGACAAAAACGGGGAAAACATGCATTTACATATGTAATGTATTTGTATTTGTCTCCAAAGTTTCAGACTGTTCTCACAGTCAGTTCTTAGATTATGTGTAAAATCCCTTTTTCAGATCCTGTATTCCTTGTAGCTCCCACTATAGATACCCTCGGTGATGTGTGGGCATATGTATTTTCCTCCTTTTCATTCTTATCTTTATAACAACTCTTGCCACAATTGAGCTGCAATTTTTTCTCAGTGTATGGCCTCACTGGCTTATCTTTTATTTTTGTCTGAATCCATTTCCCATGCCTTCCTTGAAATTTTGTCAAGACATCTTTATTGTCTTTTCTCACTAATCTCTACCATCCTCCAACCATTATATTACGAGACACTTTGTGAGCTCTACTGCACTGATATCATGCAATTCTCTCAGTAGAGTGTTCTCTTCTCTACTGAGCCCTCTTGCCTAGCATACAGAGGTAATTGAAGTGAAGTGAAAGTCGTTCAGTGGTGTCCAGCTCCTTGCGACCCCATGGACTGTAGCCCACGGACTGGGCTCCTCTGTCCATGGAATTTTGGAGTGGGTAGCCATTCCCTTCTCCAGGGGATCTTCCCAACCCAGGGATTGAACCTGGTTCTCCTGCATTGCAGGCAGATTCTTTATTATCTAAACCACCAGGGAAGCCCGACAGAGCTAATTAGGTCAAGCAAAGCCAGCATCCAAATACAAAACTAACACCAACAAGTGTTACCGTATCTGGAAAGATAACCTTAAAACAGAGAAAGACATCTTTACAGCACAAATTTCTGACTTTAAGCCTCCCTTTCAAATTGCTGTTCCTCAGTGAATGGCAATTGTAACAGTTTCTCAAAAATAATGTTTTGTATAACTTTAATGTGATGTACAGATGAAGTTTGATGTCCAGCCATGAATGTGTTGCAGATATTAAATAAAACTTATTCCACAACTTATAATGCAATGTATGACAAAGCATCAATATTACCTTGATAGCTTTTTTTTAAGCAACTAGATAAAGACAGCAAGTGATTAAGAAACTTTGCTGTAATCAGCAGAAACAGCTGTGTTTTTAAAATCTATTTTTAACTGGTGGTTAATTGCTTTACAATGCTGTGTTGCTTTGTGCCTTATAACAATGTGAATCAGACATAAGTGTACATATGTCCCCTCCCTCTTGAGCCTCCACCCCACCCTTCTAGGTTGTCACAGAGCATCAGGTTGAGCTCCCTGTGTTATTCAGCAACTTCTCACTAGATGTCTAACTGGAAATTGCCCAGATCCCAACAAGGCACTGGTCCTCCTCCTCAGTACCCTGAACTATGCCTGCCATTCTCATCTTTCTCCCTCAGGACTACCTTTTAAGCAAGCATGGAAAAAAAGTACCCTACCATCTAAGAAATGGAATATCAGTTAAAAGCCAAGCCTATTTTTAATATTAATATTCATTTTCTGCTGTGAAATTGTCATAACTTTTTATGTCCACTCATAAATGTTGAAGCAGGCCCATGATTCAGCACCATTAAATCACTTGTAAATTACCACTTGATGAGGCTAAAATTGCAACTTCTAAAAATGCACTGCTGTGAGGGCTTCCTGTAGTTCAGTGAATTACCACCTCAAAACTGCCTTCTGAGTTGCCCAGACTATCTGGTCAGACATGATGAATGCTTGATGGCCTCAGTCCTGGAGCTCCGAGTGGCAAGGCCAGGCTCCCAGCCCAGCATGGGCTAATTATCACCACTTTTGATTTTGACTACAGAAAGTGGAGTAGAATGTTCAAAAAAATGTTGTTGTGTAATGTCTCTCTCATTTTTTAATAAAACCCAAACACGTATTTATTATTGTTGCTTCCAGTCAAATCATACAGGAACAGGTCAATGGAGATGTTGAGTTTTCTTGCCCATTGTAAGAGCTTGTGTTTATTTCCCCTTCTTTTTCAAAACTCTCTACAGTTTGTAGAGGAAATTAAGCAAATAATGGAGAGAATTTGGCCTTGGCACATGTCCAAACAGTAAGATGTTCTATTTCTTGAAAAGAATTTATACTTGTAAAACAAAGTAAGAGCAGAAAACCTGTGTGTTCGTGAGAGAACGGCAAGGTTGCTATTTTGGTTTGGTTTGGTTTTGCGTTAGTTGTTTTTATTTACTTTTGAAGTTAATAATTTACTTAAGATATTTTTATGGGGAAAATGCCTTTTTTGATGTCTTCTTAAAAGCAGCAAGGTCTTCCCTAATAATTCTGATAAAGTTTTCCTTGATTTACAGGTTTGAGTAATATGGACTCAGAATTTCTTTTTTTTAATTCTTTTTTTAGAAAATTTTTTTCCAGCTTTATTTAGGTAGAACTGACTAATAAAATTTTATATTTTTAATATGTACAGTTGATGATTTGATATATGTATACATTATGGAATGATTATCGTAATCAAGCTAATTAACATATCTAGTACCTCACAGTTACCTGTGTGATGAGAACCCAAGATCTAATTTTTGTTTGTTTTTTCAAATCTTTTCTACATTGCTTTAAAAAATTTTTATTTTATATTGGTCCATAGTTGATTAACAATGTTATGTTAGTTTCAAGTATACAAGGAAGTGATTCAGTTATACATATTCACATATCTATTTTTTTCAAATTCTTTTCCCATTTAAGTTATTACTGAATATTGAGTAGCTTCTCTGTGCTACACAGTCTTTGTTGGTTATATATTTTTAATACAGTGGTGTGTATATGTTAATCTCAAGCTCACATGTATCCCCCCCCCCGCCACCTTTCCCCATTGGTACCCATAAGTTTGTTTTCTTTTAATCTGTTTCTGTCTTGTAAATAAATTATTTGTATCAATTTTAATGATACTGGATGCTTGGGGCTGGTGCACTGAGATGACCCAGAGGGATGGTACAGGGAGGGAGAGGGGAGAGGGATTCAAGATGGGGACCACGTGTATACCTGTGGTGGATTCATGTTGATGTATGGCAAAACCAATACAATATTGTAAAGTAATTAACTTCCAATTAAAATAAATAAATTTAAAAAATAAAGATTCTGCATATAGGCTATGTCATACGATATTCGTTTGTCTGCCTGACTTCACTTAGTAATCATCTCTAGGTCCATTTGTGTTGGTGCACATGACATTGTTTCATTCTTTTTAATGGCTGAGTAATATTCCAGTATATATACACACCCCACATCTTGTTTATCCATTCATCTATCCTGTCAATGGACATTTAGGTTGCTTCCATCTCTCAGCTGTTGTAAATAGTGCTGCAGTGAACACTGGGGTGCATTTATCCTTTTAAACCATGGTTTTCTCTGGATATATGCCCAGGAATAGGAATTGTAGGACCATGTGGTAGCTCTAGTTTTCGTTTCTTAAGGAATCCCCATACTATTGTCCACAGTGGCTGTTCCAATTTACATTCTCACCAATCATATAGGCTGGTTCCCTTTTATCAACACCCTCTGTAGCATTTATTGTTTGTAGACATTTTGATGATGGCCATTCTGACTAGTGTGAGGTGACATCTCATAGTTTTGATTTGCATTTCTCTAATAATGAGCGATGTTGAGCATTTTTTTCATGTGCCTGTTGGCCATCTGTATGTCTTCTTTAGAGAAATGTCTCTTTAGGTCTTTTGCCCATTTTTTCCCTTTTACTTTTAAAACCTAGGGATACAGAAATCCCTGGCTTTCCTATACACTAATAATGAGAAAGTAGAAAAAGAAATTAAGGAATCAATTCCATTCACTATTGCAACAAAAAGAATAAAATACTTAGGAATATACCTACCTAAAGAAACTAAAGACCTATATATAGAAAATTATAAAACACTGATGAAAGA
>SJXQ01001401.1:19030-30981 GCA_006408695.1 Aepyceros melampus | reverse complement strand
GGATAGCAGCATCTGCCGATTCAGCAGAATTGTGTTTTCTGATGTAGAAGAAGCACTTCACTGATCCACGTGGATTATGGTTTTATTGTCCAACAGTGAACTTCTCTTTTACTTACACAGTTCGTCAGGCTGACATATTAACATACTAACATATTAACATACTAAACCATTAAACTGCTGTTCAAATTGTATTCTTCGGCATTGTTGTGGAGTAGTTTTGTCCATGCATATTCTACTTTGAAAATACAGCTGAAATAAATTTGGCATCGGAAATCTTTGGTTGTGAACTGATTTGTACATGTTTTGGAAAGTGCTTTTTCAAAAATGCAGAAGAAAGATAATTCATTATATCTCAGAAAGTTCAAAATATACGTTAGTATTGGCTTAGCTAAAAGTTCTGTTTTAGTGTGTACATTTCTGTGTGAATACTAACATTCTAGACAAGTTGTGCTTACAGACATGAATCCATCAACAAGCCTCTCTTGTCTGTACAGTTTCAGTGATGTATCTGTAAGCTTTGATTTTTTTTTTTTCCCAGAAGCTAGTAGGACCTTGGAGGTTTGGGATACCATATTTTCAGACCGGAACATCTGCTAGACAAATTCCTATTTTCTAAGCTGAAGAAAACCTTGCTTGCTCTATAGTCTCTTCTAAAATTCTTGTGTGTTGTAAACCATGAGATTCCTGGAAGAACTCCAGAATATTGTAAGATTCCACAGTGCAAGTATGAATAATAACATGATCATGGACTACAGTGCATTAAATGTCAAAGAATGGCTGGAGGGAGATTTTGAAAAGGAAAATGACCTCTTGATGATCAAGACCAGTTCTGCCAACATAGGTTTACACGAAAAAGAGAGGCAGGGCCACGTGAGGAGTCATTTTCTCGATGCATCAATGAGGGATTCTAATAGAACTTGGATGTTGAGCTTTGCAGTAGATTATGGAGGATACGTTGTTATCCCTCACTCTATGTCAGTCCATCCAGTACAATATGAGGCCTCCATTTTCATAGACAATAAGATTTAGTGGGATGAAAGAAAGCATAGATTTGGAATTAAGGTGCCAGGTTGTTCTATCAGCTCTGCTTCTGCTTATTTGAGCAGACTTCAAGAAGTCACAATTCCCTTACCTTTTCAGTGAAGTATCATTAACCTACTAATCTCACAGGGTTGATGCAAGGCTATAGGAGAAGTTTTAGGAAGTGAAAATTATTCATAAACTCTGTAACATTATATATCTCATCTTATTATTTAACACTTACTGCTGCTGCTAAGTCGCTTCAGTCGTGTCCGACTGTGTGCGACCCCATGGACGGCAGCCCACCAGGCCCCCCCATCCCTGGGGTTCTCCAGGCAAGAACACTGGAATGGGTTGCCATTTCCTTCTCCAGTTCATGAAAGTGAAAAGTGAAAGTGAAATCATTTATACAGGGTGGTTACGGCAAGCAATACATGGTAAAATTTCATGCTGCAGTAACTGTCTGCAGTGATTTTTGAAGCCCAAAAAAAGAAAATCGGTCACTGCAACCACATTTTCCCCATCTTTTTACCATGAAGTGATGGCTCTGGATGCCATGATCTTTGTTTTTTGAATGTTGAGTTTTAAGCCAGTTTTTTACTCTCTTCTTTCACCCTCAGCAAGAGACTCTAGTTCCTCTTTGCTTTCTGCCATTAGGGTGGTATCATCCGAATATTGGTCCTCCAGAATGTAGCCCTATCAATCATAAAGTTTGAAATAGATCCTTGTTTTCATAGAGAAGAAGAATAGAGAATGCATATCATATTTTTCATTGTTTCATGTGGAAATTGAAATATTGAACATTTGCAAACTTATACACTCTGCTGAGGTTAAGATCCTTATATTTGACCATAGGATTAAACTCATCATGACCAACTTTCTACAGTTACAGATTGCTTAATGCCATTCAGGAACATGGTCAAATATTTGCCCACTTTCCATATTCCTATTATTCAATAAACCTCAATTGACAAAGGCACTCTCTTAAAGTGGAGTTAGATTAGTGTACTGTTACATCTGGCTTTTGGCAAGTGAATATTTGAAGTATTCATCTATTAAAAAATCAAATTGAAATAGACATCATATCTAACAATTACCAAAGGAAGAGTACAATCTTTTTTCTATTGCTATTATTGTAAGCTATGAAATTATAGATAGAGCCAAATCCCAAAGCACCCTCCATCCATAATCAGTAGCCTCCCCCCACAAAAGAAAGGAGTTTTATTTAAGAATTTTATGAACTGAAAAAAAAAACAAACATTAGAGAAGCTTATGAGGCCTCCTGACTCTCTCCTTGTCCTGGCTTCCTTATTTTCATCAGGGATGCCCCCTGTCATTACCGTTCACTAAATCCTGAGAGTCTGTTTCGACCAGCTGTTCAAAGAGTTTTCTAGAATGGCTCTTTGATGAGCAAAGGTTCTGAAGTAAGTTGAAGGCTGTTTCACCAACACCACTTTACTGGTCACCACTGTACCTCCTGGTCTTTCGCTCTTCATGAACCAAACATGTACCTTTACCATACCTTTTTTTTGCTTAAATGATATTGATGAGATGCAGAGTATAAAGATGATAAAATTTATTCTGATTCTAGAGTAAACAGAAATCCTGAACTTGCTGTTTTATCTTTATTGCATCTTCTGGTAAGCATCTTTTCCTGTTCGGGCACCGCAGCCTCTGTACAACAGACTTCATTCATGACTTCTGTCAACAGACATTGAGCAAGGCCTGGGCCTGCTACCTGAGATAAGGAGGTGAGGGCAGGTCATTTATTTGGGAGGTGTTTCCAGGAGCAGGACAGAGGAAGTGAAGAAGAGAGAAAAATAAGAAAACTAAACAAATCAGTAAAGAATCTGACTGCAGTGTGGGAGACCTGGGATTGATCCCTGGATCGGGAAGATTCTCTGGAGAAGGGAATAGCAACCTACTCCTGTATTCTTGCCTGGAGAATCCCATGGACAGAAGAGCCTGGTGCACTACAGTTCATGGGGTCACAAAGAGTTGGACACGACTGAGCAACTTTCTACTTTAAAAACAGAGTGTGGGTTAGCATTGTGAGTATCTGAGGCTCAAACCCACTGGTGAACTGATAAAAAATTTACATGGAACAGAGGGCAACAAATTATAGCCTGCAAGCCAAACCTGCCTCGTTTATGTAAATAAAGCTCTACAGGCTCTCAGTCACACTCATTTGTCTGCATATTAGCTGTGGCCGCTTTTATGTTATAAGGGCAAAGTTAAGTAGTCGTGCTAGCGACTGTATTACCTAAAATAGCTAAAAGGACCTCAAAATATCTGGCTCTAAACTGAGCAGAGCGTGCTCCTGCCTGGTGTAGAGTTTACCCCAGATTTGGCCTGATAGATATAAGCTGGAGTATTTATTTCCTGACCCTTCTTGGAGGTCAAGTATTTGCTCCAGTAGCACCTGGACTGCATCTGAGCACCTTTAAAAGAACATCTGAGACAGAACATTGGGAGACCATTCAACCAGGACCCTGGTGGTGAGACCACCTCCGGCCCTAGCTCTGTCCCCTGTAACTGCATAACTAGCACGGATTGGCCACCAAGCGGCATGAAAAGCAGCTGCTACTGTGCTGGTATCCCACAAGCATTAACTTCTTCTTACCCCTACCCCCTCTTCTCCCACTCTCCCACCCCCAGTCTCCGTTTTTCTTTGATCAATGGGAAAGCTTTGCCGTTGTCTCTGTCCTATCTTGTAGAAAGTTCTGTTTATCCCATACATTTCAATGTCAAATCCCAATACATATAAAAATTATGGTTATACTATACTGTAGTCTGTTAAGTGTGAAGCAGAATGATGTCTAAAAACCAATGTACATACCTTAGTTTTAAAATACTCGATTATTAAAACATGCTAACCATCATTTGAAAAAAGAAAGTTAGGGGTGCATGTGTGTGTAGATGTGTACACCCATGCCTCAACAACCAACAGACAATTTCACCCGGTAAGAACCCCCAGTAGGCACAGCCGACTAAGGGACAGAGTTCAGAGGGGCCTCCTCCAGCCAATGTCTGCTAAATAATGTCCAGGCAAGCTCCATGGAGCTGAATGTCTCCTGAAAGAACTATTTGCCATTTGATGTTACTTTTGATGCTTCTGATCAGTAATTATGTACAAAACTGTAACTGTTTCCATAATCTAATTACAAGACATTTTGGAATTGTGTAAGAGTGACAGGTGGATTAGGGCCATAGTACTGCTCTGGGACTAAAAATAGAGGTGGTCACTTTGAATTGGCAAAGCAATGGGCTGAAAATGAAAAGTGAAGATGAAAAATGGAGCTCCCTCCTTTAACATCACCCTAGCTGAGAGTCTCTGGCCCATGACCAGTTCACCCAGTCCTTCACTGTGGGTCATAATCAGTTACATCACTAAATCGACTAAGGGACAGAGTTCAGAGGGGCCTCCTCCAGCCAATGTCTGCTAAATAATGTCCAGGCAAGCTCCATGGAGCTGAATGTCTCCTGAAAGAACTATTTGCCATTTGATGTTACTTTTGATGCTTCTGATCAGTAATTATGTACAAAACTGTAACTGTTTCCATAATCTAATTACAAGACATTTTGGAATTGTGTAAGAGTGACAGGTGGATTAGGGCCATAGTACTGCTCTGGGACTAAAAATAGAGGTGGTCACTTTGAATTGGCAAAGCAATGGGCTGAAAATGAAAAGTGAAGATGAAAAATGGAGCTCCCTCCTTTAACATCACCCTAGCTGAGAGTCTCTGGCCCATGACCAGTTCACCCAGTCCTTCACTGTGGGTCATAATCAGTTACATCACTAAATATCGATCTATTTCCCAGTAGTGAGTATTTTGAGTCTATATGGACAGCCTTTGAAGTGATTGCCTCTGAAAAACAGCAGACAGAATCTAGGGTTAAAAGGACTCTGTCACATACTCTTAACTTCCCCTTTGCCTTTCTAATATTGTCTAGCTCTTGTTCATCTACCAACTCTAATGTATGAACAGAGGAGTAACAAAATATGGCTTATTTGGAAAAAATTACGTAATCCCAAACTTGGAAGCATTTGTCCTCTTGGAAGTGATGATTGAAGAGAATGATGTCATGAGATGGTCTCTGACTGTATTTTGCCTGGTGGGTTAGCGTTCTGGTATCCTCATGGCCCCCAGCTCAGCTGTACTGATGGATGAATGTCTTATTGACAAAAAACAGAAAGGAGGTTGGATTTGATTATAAAATAGTCAATCAAGAAGCCTTCTGAAATGCTAAAGTGAATGTTCCAACAGCTGGCTTTTCATTGTCCTTTGTGCCTGAGAACAAACGTTCTGCTGGATTTCAGTTAGATTTTCTTAGTTCGCTTGAATCCTCTTTGATGAATCCTCTGCTTCTGATAGTTGACAACCTTAGTTCTGATAAGCATTTGCTTAGAGAGTTGTGAGCTTAAATGAAAGATTAAATGAAGGGATAGATTGAGTGATAAATGCGGTGCCTAGAACACGTGATTATGGTGGGATGTGTAACTGTTGAGAACAAGCCAAAAGAAGGAAAGGAATATTTAATGTAGAGACCAACTTCTGGCAATAAATCATTCTTGCCATGTGTATCTGAAAATACAAAAAGTATACAGACTATGGATCTCTTTTGCTGTTGGATGGAAACCTGGAGTTGTATGCCTGGCCTGACCCATGACTTCCCTGCCCTCGTTCCTTCTATGCAGAGATGCCACTGGACAGTTGCATTTTCTTCCTAAAAGGTTTCAGGGATCTATAAAACAATTTGAAATTAGATTCTCCATGGAGCTTTTTAATTTTTTTCTCCTTGAATGAGATGGTGGCCCCTGGTAGAAGAGCCAAAATGGTACAAGCCTACTTCCAGGCTGAGTATTTGGGAATTTATCAACACAAATCTAATCCATTGAAGTGGAGAATTATTGATAGGAGTGGAACTATAACATTTTTCCCCCCTGAATATAAGGCTTTTTGGTTCATGTTCTCAGAAATGCCTGTGAGACTAAACAGGGAAACAACATGTAATGCCAGGATAAAAACCTGTGTTAATATATTTCCCAGTGTTACTGTTGTTCCCCTTAGAAGCATCTGTAATGAAAAACAAAGAAAATGGTAAGGATCATACTTTCACAGCCTGTGATTGTACCTCTTTTGTCTCCCTCAGTGCAGCCCTGGTCTTAGCTCAGCAGGCCTAACTGAGATCTTCGGTTTTCTTTTTGATATCCATCTCTCCCAAAAGTTGTCTTCCTATGATCTGTCCTTCCTCCCTTCTGTGAACTCTGAAAACATACACATTGGTGTCTTTAGAACCTCACAAGAGACTTGCATTTTGAAATTGCTGCACTCTTAACATCACAGAGGAAGAAAGGAAGGAAAGAGCAAGAACCTCTGTGAGTGGAGGATGCAGAGCACACAGATTGTTGCGAGTGCCTGAGGGCCATGCTTAGGGCACTGGGCCAAGAGGGCTAACCCAACCTACTTCCTAAAGGAATCGGCAGGAAAGAATGGCTGAGGTTGAACAAGAGATGCCTTGGTTGGCATTTGAGGGAAGATAAGATCCATTTAGGAGAAGGCAATGGCACCCCACTGCAGTACTCTTGCCTGGAAAATCCCGTGGGTGGAGGAGCCTGGTAGGCTGCAGTCCATGGGGTCTCTAGGAGTCGGACACCATTGAGCGACTTCACTTTCACTTTTCACTTTCATGCATTGGAGAAGGAAATGGCAACCCACTCCAGTGTTCTTGGCTGGAGAATCCCAGGAACAGGGGAGCCTGGTGGGCTGCCATCTCTGAGGTTGCACAGAGTTGGACACGGCTGAAGCGACGCAACAGCAGCAGCAGCAAGATCCATTTAAGGAGCATCAAATGTTTTTTTAGAAGTGTGGTTATATTTGAACTAAGTCATTTCTAGAGGGTTCTAGTTAGTTCCATCTCCTCTCTTTTCCTCTTTGTGTCCCAAAATGGGGAGAATTATGCTTGTGCCTCTATGCGTGTGTGTGTTGCTATGGAAACTTTTATGTGTGCCTGCTACAGGGAAGCATGCTTCATTTCTTGTTCGCTCAGAAATACTTACGATGGAGCTCTACAGCAGTTGAAAATGTCAGTGTGCAGGCTTCAAGGCCTGCCATCAGTTTCTTCTGGATGGAAAAAAAGAAAAGCAGTGTACACAGACCTTGGCCAATTGAAGTATCTACAAGAGTTTTACCTCTAAAACATGCTGGCCAACTTCTGCCATGCAATCCAGCTTTTAAATCTGATCTCCAACATGGTGTCCCTTTATGACTGAAGACTATATTTCATCTCCAGCTGAAGGGCTCAACAAAGGAAACGCATAGTCTTTTGATAAAGTATTACTTTATATGGTGTGTCCTAAAATAAGCGTTTATTTCCTGACAATTGTTCCTTCACATTTTAGTAGCAGAAGATCACTCTGATTGATGTTTTAATTGCTTATCCCTATTGGATCAGCCTCAGTGCTGGGAGATTGTCCAAATAGTAGGGCTTCATTTTTCCACAAGGAGTAGCTGGTCCACAGCCCACATGGGCCTGGTCTGACTTATCAAAATAGATAAAGATGAAATTCTAGTTTATGAGTCATCAAGAAAAATCATTTGTTTACTTTTAAGAAATGGAGCGTGTATGTTGGGCTTCATAGTATAGTGCTACTATGGTTTTTTAAAAATTCTTTTTATTTATTTAATTTATTTATTTGGTTGTACCAGATCTTAGTTGTAGGGTCTAATTCCCCGACCAGGAGTTGAACCTGGGCCCCCTGCATTAGCCAGTGGACTGCCAGAGAAGTCCCTAACACTACTTTGTTTTAATTAAGGTGATACTTGACAGATTTTCATGCAACTTTAAGTGAATCTGTTCCAATTTAATGCAACAAAGGGAGAGGAAAGCATGCATTCTATTGTACATAAGATGCTTACTATGTGTAATGTCTAATGGAGGGATTTTATTTTATACTGAGTGAATGGTTTGAATTAATGCTAAGTCAGAGCTACGTAAATCAAAGGGGAAAGACAAAACAAGATCAAAATTAGGACATGCGTGTCCCTTGTTCTCATCATGGTTGCATGATGTGATTTCTGTGTCCTTTTGTCAACAGGTAATAAAAAGCACTGATGTACTCTTCCCTTTTCTTTAAGAAAAGATCTATTTGTGTAATAACAATCACAAATGAAATTGAATGGATCAGAACAAAATGAGTGGAGATGTGAATCAGTGAATTTGTAAGAATGAGTGAATTTTGATGAGTCAGAAATCCCATTTACTAGCATTACCCCCACACATCATGTTTGCCTTTGAGGCTGTGTATGAATTTCATCTCAGTGGATTGAGTGATTTGAAGGAGCATTTGCTTCACTTTATTTTCAACAAATGTGTGTAAATTATTTTTTTTTTTGGTCAGGAAGTGGTCTGGCTCCAGCTGTATCTACTTGAGATGGTATCAAAGTGCTAGAACAAATTATGCTTTTAAAAAGGAAGTATTTTTGAATAGAACACAAAAGAGATACCATACAGAGGCAGCAAAAACTAACAGCAAGATTGCATAAAAATGGAGACGTAACAAAGAAGCTGGTAAGGAGATGTCACCTGCAAGATGATGCTCCCATCATTATGACTCTGATGAAGGGAGAATTAAGTTGCCTGATGCTTGGAGCTCGGAGCTCATTGTGTGTCTGTACTCAGGCTCTTTGTTGAGTCAGGGTGATAGAAATTCTTGCAGAAAGGAAACTGTTCATTTCAGTGCAGTTGTTTAACTTTTAGAAACTGCTTATCTGCTCTGGCGTGTGCCTGACTTGTGGTCTGCAGGTGACAGACATGCCCTAAATGGGGCCCAAGTGAAGTCCCGTCCTCACCCTCTTACCATAGAATCCCAGGTGTGAGTCACCTTGGAAAGAATGTTACAAATGTGCTTGAATATGCTGGTTTCACACTGCCTGTATAGGACACATAGAATGGTAACATGATCAAATCTAAGTCCTTTATTATTTGATACACCCTGTTGGTATAATGCAACCAAAATTGAGGGGGGAAAGCGATGCCTTGATTCCTTAAGGGAATGCTCATTTTGAAAGGGATTTTTAACAAGCATGGTTCTTTCCTACTTTAAAATTAAATCGAGTCATGTCATTAACTTAAAGTGACATGGACATTGGGTGCAGTTCTTTAGAGCGAAAATTTTGGTTATCTCTAGGAAATAAGTACAACTTAATAGTTTGGATATTTGTAATTAACCTAGATTTATTTTTCATTTCTTCAAACGGTAATTTTATTTTATGCTTTAAAAAATTCTTGGAAAACTATCACTCCAGGAAAAAATCTTATTTCCAGAGGTCATGATTTTCCAGGTTGAGGTAGACTGGCTTGTATAATTACTTTCTTGAAGCTAAGCACTGGCAAGTGTTCAAGAAGAAGCAAGGTGATGAGTATTTCAAAGGCAACCTTAAAATAAGCTAATGAGGAGAGGAAAAAATCTTTGAAGTTATTTCCAATATATTATCCATTGTTGGCTTATAATTGGATAACCTAAGCAAGGGAATATGAAGTCATCTATTAGGTAAAAATATCCACAAATGTCTCAGCTATTATTGGGAGTCCATTCATTCTCTTAGACAGTTGACATGGAATCTTGGGAGTGCTGCTTCCTTTCGAGGCAAAAACTGTCATTTAATGTGAGACCAGTCAGTTCAACATCTCTGAAATGTAAATCTGATTTACCCTCAGTGGTCTGATGGTTAGCATCAGATGAAACACTTTTTAAAAGGAAATCTGTGATCCAGGATACCAATATTACAAATGTCTGTACTGTAGTTTTACTATCTACAAAGATGTCATTATTGTGAAATCCAGCAGAGAGCCAATCACAATGGAGCCATGATAAAAACCAGTGTATCGGTTAAGCGAAAGTTCTGCCTTCGTTAATGACAAATAAAAATCATGATCTCTGGGAAAGGTGGATTTGATCTGGCAGTTCCTAGAGCACAGTTGACAATAGAAGCAAAGTCTGAAGTACATGTGAGTGGCAGATTTGTTTGGCCAGTGTTTAGGCCAGGGAGTAAGGAGATTCGAGGTCGGTGGGTTTGTGGTGCTCATTGTTGGACTTTTATTCAGAATTCTGCTCGTCCCTTATTTGCTCTCTCCAGAACCGTGGGAGGTTGGAGATGGCAATGTACATAACTGAGGACTCATTTCTGTGGTTTCCCTGACTATCAAAGTGGTTTACCTTAGAGTGAGGGGAGGACACCAGTCTCTGAATTTGGCCTCTTCATCTCATCTAATTCACCCACAACCAAAGGGGAAAGGACTTTTCATTTTGCAACAAGGAACTGAAGCTAAGTATATGCCCAAGGAAGAGCCCAGACCCAACAGACTCTCAACTCTGCTCCTTCTACTTTTCTCTGCCCTCTCTGTAGAGCAGGGCTTCTAGATTTCAGCACAGTTGACATGGGTGAGATCGTTCTCTGTGTTGGGGGCTGTCCTGTGCACGACAGGATCTTTAGCAGCATCTCTGGCCTCTTTCCCGACAGATGCTAGTGGCAGGCCCCCTACTTGGGACCACCAAATGACCAAATGTCCCCTGGGTGGGGATGGGAATAGGGACATGCAAAACCATCCCTAGTTAAGAAGCACTGCTCTTGGTTATTCATTAGGTGAGTTTTGGAAATGTTTATGTAAACATTCTCTTCCACTTTTCACCAACAGAGAAGGCAATGGCACCCCACTCCAGTACTCTTGCCTGGAAAATTCCATGGACGGAGGAGCCTGGAAGGCTACAGTCCATGGGGTCGCTGAGGGTCGGATACGACTGAGCAACTTCACTTTCAGTTTTCACTTTCATGCATTGGAGAAGGAAATGGCAACCCACTCCAGTGTTCTTGCCTGGAGAATCCCAGGGACGGTAGAGCCTGGTAGGCTGCTGTCTATAGGGTCACACAAAGTTGGCACGACTGAAGTGGCTTAGCAGCAGCACCACTTTTCACCTAACTGAAAAGTGCAAAAGAGAACATGGACACCGGTGTGAAAGCTAAGTTTGTCCAACTCAAAATTCTTAAGATCATTACTCAAGTTTTTTCCCCAGTCCTAGTTAGGATCTCTTGGAAGTGCTCATAAGAATTGTTGCAAGTAAAATATCTATTATGAGGTCAGCATGGAGTCTGAGAACTCAAGTTACAGAGCAAAGGACATGCACAGGCTTCTCCTGGGGTCTTCCTTCATAGAGCTGAAACCAATACAGGTTTAGATATAAATGATTTGTAAGCCATGCAGTGCTGGAGGTGTAAAAAATACCTGTTGGGCAGGCATCACTCCTTTCAACTAGGTTATTTTTAGCTGCCTCACTGAATACAGAAGTGAATTCTGAATACTGAAAGGTCCTTGTGATTAGAGACCTTGTGTTAGATACAGTGGGGCTATTGAGAAGCACAGCTCATCATTAACAATCAATGAGTCAGTGTTGCAGTGCTCCCTAAAGGTATAATTGTCCAAAGGGTGTGGATATTCCTCTTCAATATTATGATGATTTGATTACTTATCCACAGCAATATTTTGATACTGTTTTCATAGTAATAGAGTAAGAAGAGTTTGTGAAGTATTTCCAGGTTAAAACAAAATTATTAGGGAGGTTGTTACCCCAACCCTAGAATATTGCCCCAGTCTCATCCAACCCAACTCCTGGTACATAGAATTTGCAACATATGTTAACCAAAGTGGACTGGCACCATCATTCCAATCACACCTAAAACATGCCCAACGGAAGAACAGTCTTGTATTTCATCCCTTGATAATGGATAAAATCAGGAGCTTGAACTGTAAAGTTTATAAGGTGTCAGAAGCACATTTTTAATATGAAAATACCTCATTAAACCTGCCACTTTAACATGTTTCCACTCATCAGCAATGGGTGATTAGGAAATAATGGTGATGCTGCTTCAGCA
>SJXQ01001401.1:0-18877 GCA_006408695.1 Aepyceros melampus | reverse complement strand
TGATGCTGCTTCAGCACGTAGATCTCGAAAATATGACATGTTTCTTAGATTTGACTCTACTTTTGGTCATACATCAGAGTCCTCATTTGCAAAGTAGGAAATAGTAGTAGTTGTGTGTTAAGATTGGTTTTGTCCATTTGGTTTCAAAGTCCACTAAAATGCTGGACCTGGGCTCCCTTTGGTAATGTCATAAATACCCAGGCTCAGGATGCTGGCCTAGAATGTGGGTTTTAAAGGGCTTAATTTTATGTAGTTCTTTCTTGCAGAGAACCTGCCTGTATCTAATTATTGAGCTATTACATCTTTCAGGAAATACTGCCCTTGTAGATGATTCTAGGGGAAGATTGATGATGAGATAATTAGATAAGTAGGGAAGGAAATTTTTTTCTTTCTCTTTCTCTAAGATTATATGAAAAATTTTCATATTTGTACAGTTCCCTGTTTACTGCATTGTTAATAATTATTGCCCATCTCTTATTTATAGCGGCCCAGTGGTAATCTTCTTTATATGAACTAACATGTGTGCAGAGGGGGCCTTGTTTATAGATGAAAAGGGCCACAAAGGGTCTTGATGGACTTGTCATGTTTTCTTTGTTTTGTTTTTCCTATCTCCAAGCAGAAGTGTAAAGAACTACACATTTGCATTCCCAGTAGAATGCCCTAGGGAACCCCCTGAAAAATTGAAGCAGTCAACAGCCTGTGGCAAGGTAGGGACAGGTGGCACAGGAAAATGTCCCCAGGCTCTTGGCTTCCCCTGTGCCCTTGGCAACACCTGGCCCAGAGAGAATGTGCTGGCAGTACCATCATGCCTCTTATGAACATGCATTTCAAGTTTCAAAAAAAATAATGTGAATGGCATGTCCCTCAGCAGGCATTTCCTGCTCACAGGATGAAGGTCTCCAGTAGGTCAAGCTCTTAGTTCCCATGGAGGGAGCCTTCCAAGGTCAAGGGCTTGTGAGGGGCAGCCCTACAAAACATGGGTGAATAGCTGGGGAGCTCGAGGAGATAGTAATCCTTTTCTTTAGCCTGAAAAAAAGAAACAGTTTTGAAAAAAAGTATAGACCCATGATATGTATTAGACAAACCTGGCTTATAATGCTGGCTTCATCCACTTATAGCTAGATTACTTTGGGCAAGTAAGGTAGCAGTTTCCTCATTTGTGAAATGTCTATAGGAAGAACCTTATAGGGTTGTTTAAATTATTAAATCTGAAACTCTTCTAAAGTGCTTTTAAAAAACCTTCAAAGTGTAGAATGAGAAGTCTAAAGACCTAGCTATGGATCTAATTTGGACATACAAATAGCTTGTCCTGATGCTGTTAAATTTTTCAGCATCAGTTGCCCCATCTGTCACAATGGGCAGAGGAAGAGAGAACTGGCCAGAAGTTCCTTCATTTACCAGGTTATCAGATGCCATTGAAGAAATCTAAGTAAAACCATTATTAATATAGGAGGGGGAAAAGTAAGCATTTGTGGAACCGTGTAAGGGAAGCATATGAAATAGAGCGTAAGTTAAAACAAAATAAACTAAATTTGTGTTTCTTCCTGTTTGTGCCTCTCCTACTTGAGACAGCAACAGATTTTAAACTACATGTATAAAAGAAAGACATCTCAAGAGATAAGTCACCCTTTTCTTAAGGGTAAAAATTAAGGGTGAGGTTCAGAAGGAAAGAATAGGAAACCTAAACTATAAAAATCTGAAACTGTGATCTAAGTGAGTGATAGTCTGTTCCTATTTCCTTTTTTGAAAATAAATAGGTAAAAATAGTGTATAACATTATATAAGTTTCATGTGTGCAGCATTATAATTCGACATCTCTATATGTTGCAAAGTGATCACCAGTAAAGTTCTAGTTACAGTCTATCACTGCATGTTTGACCCCCTTCACCCTTTTAACCTCACCCCTACCCCATTCCCTGGTAACTACTAATCTGTTCTCAGTATCTATAAGGTTTTTTTTTTGTTTGCTCACATCTTTTTTAATTTTTTAGATTCTATATGAGTAGAATCATATGGTATTTGACTTTCTCTGAATTTTTTCATTCAGCATACCACTTTCAAGGTCTAACCAAATGGTTGTCACAAATGGCAAAAATGTCATTTTTTATTGCTGAGTAGTATTTCACTATATACATGAACTACCTCTTCTTTAACTGTTCATCCATCAGTAGACACTTAGGCTTTTTCCATATCTTGGCTGTTATAAATAACTCTGTATTTAACATATGAGTGAGTATATCTTTTCAAATTAGTGTTTTTGTGGTCTTTGTATACATACTCATAAGTTAAGTAGGCAATTCATATGGTTTATACACACAGCACTGTGTATTGAAGAAACTGTCCTTTCTCCATTGGCTCCCTTGTAAATTCATATGGTATATATATTCTGAACTTTTTATGGGGTTACCATTCTTTTTTCTGTAGTGGCTGTACCAATTTACATTCCTACCAACATTGCACAAGGGTTCCCTTTTTTCTACATTCTTGCTAACATTTTTGATAATAACCATTCTGACAGGTGTGAAGTAATATTTCACTGGGCTTTAAATTGCATTTCCTTGATAATTAGTGATGTTGAGCATCTTTTCATGTTCCTGTTAGCCATCTGTATGTCTTTGGAAAACTGTCTGTTCAGATCCTCAGTTCATTTTTTGTTGTTGAGTTGTATGGGTTCTTTCTCTATTTTGGATATTAGCCCCTTATCTGACACCTGATTTGCACATATCTTCTCCCACCAGGGAAGCCCTGGTGGCTCAGAGGTTAAAGCATCTGCCTCCAATGTGGGAGACCCAGGTTCGATCCCTGGGTCAGGAAGATCCTCTGGAGAAGGGAATGGCAATCCACTTCAGTATTCTTGCCTGGAGAATCCCATGGACGGAGAAGCCTAGTAGGTTACAGTCCACGGGGTTGCAAAGAGTCGGACACGACTGAGCAACTTCACCTTCACCTTCTCCCATTTAGTATATTGCCTTTTCATTTTTTTTCACTGTGCAAAAACTTTTTAGTTTGATGTAATCCCTTTTGTTTATTTCTACCTTTGTTTCCCTTACTTTTGGAAAAAGATTCACAAAAGCATTTCTAAGGAGGTTATGTTTTCTTCTAAGTTTTATAGTTTCAGGTCTTACCTTCAAGCCTTTAACCCATTTTGAATTGAGTCTTTGTGTATGGTGTAAGGTAGTGGTCTAGATTCATTCTTTTGCATGTGGGTGTCTAGTTTTGCCAGCACTGTGTACTGAAGAAACTGTCCTTTCTCCATTGGCTCCCTTGTAAATTGATTGTCAGTATGTGTGTAGGTTTATTTCTATGCTCTCAATTCTGTTCCATTGGTGTGTTTGTCTTATATTTTACCACTGCCATACTGCTTTGAGTACCATAGCTTTGTTTGAAATTAGGAAGTGTGATACCATTAGCTCTTGTCTTCTTTCTGAAGACTTTTTTGGCTGTTCAGAATCTTCTGTGGTTCTGTACAAATTTTAGAACTATTTTTCTAAATAGTTTTTTTCTAAATATTTTTCTAAATAGAGTGAATTATAGTTCTATGAAAAATGCCATTGTAATTTTATTGGGCTTGCATTGAATCTGTAGGTTTCTTTGGGTTGTCTGGTGTTCCAGTTTCTTTAAGGTTCAGCATGTAGCTGTTTTACCCTCTTGTTTCCCCTAGGAAATGAGTCTCTCCTTGCAGGGTTTAGGGAAGATCGATGGGATAATGTCTGCAGAGTGGCTTTATCTACTTGGGTTAGAACAAGAGGAGCCTACCAGAAAGAGAAACTTCTTAGGGCAAGAGATGAAAATGAAATGTAACAAAGGGTGAGATTTACCCATTAAAAAAAAAAAGAATAAAAAAAGAAAAGTAATTGCAAGAAAGATATGAGAACAATTATATAAACAGAGGTTGGCTTCAAGAATACATGGCCAAAATCCCAGACTCAGAGGAAGCCAGGCCATGAGTAAGAAGAAAAACACAACAAAAATCTCTGAGAGGTAAAATGGCGATTTCTCCAGGGATGATCAGGGAGGTTCCAGAATAGAAGCTTTAGGCAAGCTACATTTTACAAAGAGAAAAAAGAAAAGAGAAATGAAAAGAGAAAGCAAAATTTCCAATATCCCTTTGCATTTTTGACTGTATCTCCCAGAAAAGAGTTTTTAGCCATAAGGTATCAATGGGAGAGTAATATGCATGTGATATGATGGCATATAAATAGTAATTATGGGGTTTTCAGCCTACTAGTTTATTATTTCTCCTGTATGCAGTGCCTCTTCTTTTTCAACTCATGCCCATGTGCTCTAGACAAAGCAACTTTCAGCTCATTCCTTCTTTTCACTAAAATGAGAGTGGCCTGTGTCAGGGTGTCTTGTGCGTCATGATTGATGGCTGGCATCCTTTCTGGAATAAAACCAATGATCTTAATGACTTCAAGAGTCTACAATTGAAACATTTCACAGCAGTGAAATTATTAACATATTATTAATAATAACTAATTACATAGACTTTGAACCTGCAAGCAATGACAAATTGGACAAGTGGGTTTCCAGTTAAATTTTTTTAAAAAGCCAATTGGACAGATGGGTTTCCAGTTAATTTTTTTTAAAGCCTATGAGAAAAGTATATGTTCTGATGTGGTTATTTTCATTAAATAAATGGAACAGTTCATTAAACAAAATGAGCAGTTGATCAGGTACAAGCAATGGACTTGCTTGCTCTGGGCAGAAATTAAGGTTCTGGTTTTCTTCCAGAGGCATCTTGAGATCACAGACACTTAAAGAGTTAGATGGTCAACTCAGATAGCAATACCCTGCACTTGGGGACAGTCTTGCTTGCTTACTCCTTACTGTCTGGGGGAGGAGAAAGCAAAGAGGGTGTGTCCCTGGATACAGCCCTTCCTGAATGTTGACTCCTGTGGCAGCTTCTCAGTGGTGTGGCCTGTGAGGAATTTCCCTAGCTGCTTTAGGGAGCTTGGCAGCCCAACTGTAATCAGTTCTTCTGACCACTCCCCTTCCTCCCTGTTCCCCCAGGCCCTGCCCTTAGCCTCTCCCTCCAGGGAAACAGGTTCCACATCTGTACCTGATTTAAGCACAGCCCAGCTAAATGGAATGCTTACTCTCCCACATCAGGCCCAATCTATAAAACTCTTAGGCAATATTTTTAGCTTCCTATTGGTTGAATTGATAATGAATTTTAAGGTAATAGTATTTACTGAGTCCTGTGGAAGTTAAGACTTTTTTTTTCAAATAACCCAAAAAAATCTGTTGAGGAAGAAGAGACTTTTTTAAATGTCCACGTTAGATATTTGCAGTCAATGAATCTTACTCGATTCTTAGTGTAGTTCTTGTGTTCATTCAGCAAACATGTGAGTTCCTACTGGGCATCAGTTATGGGAATAATACTGAACAGAGCCCAAAACAGAGACAAGTCACCTAACAGATTAATAAAAGGAATGGATGATATAAAGACATTGGGAGGATCACTTGATCCTGTTCCAGTGCTCTAGAGCTGTCCAACAAAATTATAATGTGAGCTAAATGTGTTTGTTATTTTAGTTTGTCTGGTAGGCATATTTTAAAAATAAAAAGAAACAGTGAGATTTAATAGTATATTTTGCTTAATAGTATATCCAAATTAGGTATATCTAAGATAATATATCCAAAATATCCAAAATAAGTATATCTAAAAAAGTATCTTTTCAATATGTAATCAACATTTTCAAATTATTAACAAAACATTTTATATTTTTTTCCTATTAAGTCTTTGAAATATGGTGTCTGTTTTACAGTTACAGCACACTTCATTTCAAACTCACCACTTTTCCAGTGTTCAGTAGCTACATATGGTGAGTAGCTACCATATTGTCCAGAGCAAGCTGATAGAACGTTTCTCTATTAAGAGAACTATTAAGCCAGAAGGATCATACCTCTGCTGGGAGAATGAATGGAGGGTTAGAGAAGGCTTCCAGGCTTGAGGGGCCAGAAGGCTTAAACACTCAAAGAGAAGAGAAAGCAGATACTTTTCAGGAAAATTCACTGTAGCTTCTCTTGGAGTATAGGAGTTGCCTTGTATGGGGATTCAGAAGTTAGGCATAGGCGTGGGTTGGAGAGAATGAACTTGAGTTCAGTTTTGGATGTGCTGAATGTGAGTTGTCTCAAGTGGAGATGTGAGATGGTAAGAACTACAGGAATTTCAGAAACCCCACTGTGAACTGGACTAGAGTGCAAAAGCTTCCAAAAGGAGGTGAGAATTTAACCAGCATTTTAAAGGATGGCTAAAGCCAATACCTTGTACCCCACATAGGGTGTAGGTTCCATTGAGTTGGAGTTTTCAGTTTTTGTCATTCAACACAGAGGCACAGACACAGCAAAGTTTCATTATTAGAATCATCAGAAGGTTAGGTACACCAATTCATCCTGTATGTTTCCTGCACATCTCATTATCTTCCATATACAAAGTAGGGCTTCTTGCTGGAATAGCATTTGTACATAGGATGCCAGAGCTTTTATTGGGATATTTATATTCTAATCTTTCATGAAACAAAGGTCTATTTTCTGTGCTTTATTGGAATTGTGTGAATTTTAAGTTATTAAGAAAGAACATTCACTGAAATACACCGTTTTTGCTGTATATTTTTATGGCCCAGTCTAAATCAACTATATTAAATTTAAGCATCACACACTTATTAGTCTTTTTCATCCAAACTGTCTCTGAGTTTTTTTTATAAATTCTCTAAATTTATACGTGAACTTATGATATAGAATCTGCATATGGGAAAAATTAAATTAAAAAAAAAAGTTTAGTGGAGGGAAAAGCCAATGAAATAGCTTGCTATACCCATAAAAAATTAAATGCATTTATTTGAAAGGGCCAGATACTCCCAAGCATCTGGGAAACTTTTCTGTTATGATCTAGCAACTGGTAAGAGTAGTATGGAGTCACAGTTGCGAAAGTATTGAATCATTGCACTGGTAGAATGATAGCTAATGCTGACCATGAGAACATATAAGGGATGGATATGATAGTTTACAAAGCATTTGACTTCGTCTCCTTTGCAGAGGCAATGACAGACGGTGTATATTTTTACTCCATCCTTAAAAATTGATGAACATAAAGGTGGAAATTTTAAGAGAAAGAAAAAAGTTAATTGCTTACAAAAGGCAATTACTGCCTCTTTTTCCTGCTGGGTCCTTGGAGCCCAGCTAAGACTGTAAAATACCAGATGAATGGGGCTGCTGGAGCAGAAGGAGAAATACACAGCCCATAAAGCAGCATGCCAATGGCTGTGTTTCTGGGTTGTTTGCATTGGAAAGGGCACGGACTGAGCTCTTTGTCTCTGCTATGACTTGGAAGTAAAGATTCACCAAGGATTCGTAGTGCTAATATCATGTGTTTTATGGCTGCAATTCATTAAGGAGACTCTTGTAAAATCCCAGTCAAACAAAATGGCTGTAAGAGCCATTTTTTTTGTTTTGCTGCCAATAGGACCATTTGGTTTCTGCTAATTTTGTTACAGGTATACTCAGATGTTTGCTTATTGCTCTCAGTAATTTCACTGTCCTAAATACCACAGCTTCAATTGTGCCCTAGAAAGACTCCAGAAACTCAACTCTATTCATTGAGCTCCAAGTTTAGGCAAAGCCTTATGTTGGTGGTCCATGGCTTATTGGATATAAGGAGGTTGGACCCTGTGAGAGAACTGTATCTGTGTAGGATACAGGGTCACTCATGACATAAACTGAATGACATCGCCTGCACTTGTACTACTGCGTGGCCCAGTGATCATACTCTCTTCACATCTCTCTCTCTCTCACCACCTATTCTCTTGTAATATAGGACCTAGAGGAGTGATGTCCAGAAGACGCTCATTACTCTAGAGCAGATATTGGCACGCTTTTTCTCCAAAGATCCACATAGTAAATATTTTAGACTTTGCAGGCCACATGGTCTCTGTCACATTGCTCTGCTCTGCCATATTTGCATCAAAGCAGCCAAAGACAATACATAAATCAATGGGCATGGCCATATTCCACTAAAATTTCATTTATTAATACAAAGCAGGCAGTGGGCCAAGCCCATGATCTGTGCTTTTATGACCCCTGGTGTGGGGAACAGAGAACAGAGACAGCACCGCTAGGTGTTTGAGGCTGGCCTTCATTGTGAAGGGTTCTTCTATCCAAGAAGATGGATACGATTTCTCTAAGGATATCTGTTTTCAATCAACTTTGTTCTTGGTTGCTTTCAAATTATTTTATGGGTAAGTTTCCTGTCATCAGGTTTTGTAAAGAATCCGACTGCCAATGCAGAAGACATGTGTTCAATACGCAATTCAGAAATACCCGATCCCACTTGCCGTGGAGCCACCAAGCCAGTGCACCACAACGATTGAGCCTGTGCTCTAAGCCCCAGGAGCCACAGCTGTTGAGCCCACATACTGCAACTACTGAAGCCTAGAAACCCTCTGCACCAAGAGAAGCCACTGCAGTAAGCCTGCACAGCGCAACTAGAGACGAGCCCCAGTCTAGGCAACTAAAGAAGAGCCTGTGCTGCAGTGAAGACCCAGCACAGCCTGAATAAATATTCAAAAATAAAACTTGTCTAATAAAAACATAAATATAGATCTTTCCCACCTGCCAGTCTGTACACTTTGTAAACAGTTGTCCTCCTTGTGGAAATAATCACTGCACGTATAGGAGCATTAAATGCTTATCATCTTCCTAGTATTTTCAGCTCATTTCTTCTGAATGACACATCTTGGGAGGTACATGGTAGTTTTTGTCTCGCTTTATAAAATGATGGTGTTTGGATGTACTGTGTAGCAGAGCTTACATGTGGCTATTACTTGAGATCGGACAAAGAATTTCTGGGTCTTTCTCTGTGTTCAGTGATAACATGTCTGCCTTTGGAGCAGAGAGAATGAAAAATATGAATGAATTCCAAATGGAAGCTGGGGAAGATGCACAAAAACTAAGCAAGCCTCAGAGTGTTACTATCGGCAACATTTTGAATGCGTATTTTCCTTAGGATCTTCACAGTTGTTTTAAGGACCCCTCAAAAACTCAAAAATAAAGAAAAGTAGTAGGCATGCTGAGTGACAGCTGCCTTTTCTCAAGTGTATCTGTTCATGTGCTCTGTGAGATTTCTTGTGTTCTCTATAGCCTTACACATTTTGGATAACCTTGAAGATGTGTAGATAATGAGAAATCTAGGGCAGTCATGATTTCCCCTTTGTTATCTAGGCAGGAAGTATTTTAAAAATTTAAATTTCTGTAGCTAGGATCATGTACACTTTTGTTGCTTCTATATTAATTGTTAAGCAAAATGAAGAGAAGCCATGAAACTGCATAGTGCATTCAGACTTGTGACAGGGAGAGGTGATGCTCACGGAAATTCAGTAGCAAAGCCGTGCATCTCTGTATGAATTGCTGTTAAGTGAAAAGCCACCAGAAATCTCCCTAATTTTAGGTAAAAATAGAGCACACTAGATGCTTGCCCCTTGGAAAGAAAGCTATGGCAAACCTAGACAGCATATTAAAAAGCAGGGATATCACTTTGCCAACAAAGGGCTGTGTATAGTCAAAGCTATGGCTTTTCCAGTAGCCATGGTGTGCGGAAGTGTGCTCTAACCCTCTGGCTTCCTGTGTTAAGGGTGTCAGCAGGTGCAGACTAAACACATTACAGCAGGTGCAGTAAATAAAGGAATCTCCAGCGACACTGAAATAGCAAACCTAAAACAAGCATATTTTCATTTGAAAAGAGACACATTTAAGCTTGGAAAATGAATGGCCTTTGATGGTTTAAAAATGTAAATAAGGCTACAATAGTGGTGGATATTATTAGGTATCATACCTCTTCATATTTAAACCATCTTGCAGCATCACATTTGAAAACCCTAAAAAAATCAGCTTGTCATACTCTTCCTGCAAGCCCCCCAAAATCTTGATTTGAATTTTGGAAAGCTGCCAGTCTAGCAAGTTTTTCATTGCAACTTTAGACTGTCTGCATATTACTTATTTGAAACACCACTCATCTATATAGTGGCCCTATTTAGAAGACAAGATCAATGGTTCAGAGGTTTAAAACTCCCCATAAATATTCAGGTATGTGATGGATTGAATCATAATATTCTATCTTTGGGTCAAATGCTGTGGAAAATAGGAATCTTGTTCACTTCCCTTGAGTGGTGAACTGTTACCCTGTTGCAAAAACAGTTTTGTGTAATTTGTGTGTCTGGGTATATTCCCATCCTGTTAAAGATGATGGCATTTGGAGAAAGAGATGTGTTTAGTTGATGGAGGTGAACATTTTCGAGCTTGACAGGACCTCATAAATCATCTAATCCAGCCCCTTCATTCTGCAGATCAGAATCTCGAGGAACAGAAATAGAAATAGGTGCCATTGTAATCTGAGGTCACCTATGCGCGATGGGCCAAATACAAATTTGGGGGATAAGTAACATCTTGGAACACAGGCTGTGCCTGTTAGTTTGCACATTGTGGCTGCTGCTGCTGCTGCTAAGTCGCTTCAGTAGTGTCTGACTCTGTGTGACCCCATAGACGGCAGCCCACCAGACTCCTCCGTCCCTGGGATTTTCCAAGCAAGAACACTGGAGTGGGTTGCCATTGCCTTCTCCCTGTGGCTACTAGAGTTGAATAAATGCAGCAGAAACTATATGACCCTCGAAGCTGAAAATATTTGTTGTCACCTCTTTACAGGAAATGTACCCGATTCTTGCAACCCCATGGACTGTAGTCCGCCCGGCTCCTCTGTCCATGGGATTTCCCAGGCAAGAATACTGGAGTGGGTTGCCATTCCCTTCTCCAGGGCATCTTCCTAAAACCCAGGGATTTAACCTGTGTCTCCTGTACTGCAGGCAGATTCTTTACCGCCATGCCACCTGGGAGCCCAGTGTTCACGGATCCCTGCTGTAAATTGTAGACTTAGAAGTTGTTCGCCTGCCTTCTAGGCCAGTGTTCTTGTGAACCCTTTTTTACTTTTGGTTCCCAAAGGGTACATATAATATTTCTTTTCTTCTCTTCCTTCAATTTTATAATCTCTTTCTTTTTGTTCCTGCTGGTACCTAATTGAAGATAATTTTTAAGTATTATTTAATTATCTTACCCAGAAAGGAAAAAAAAAAAAAAAAACTTGACCAAGAGATAGTTCTGAGATATACTTTTACTATAGGATTCTAAACTTTATTAAGGAAATCTAAGAATATTAAGAGAACTACAGTCCAGATAAGCACATACTTTGTATGTTCATACATGAAAAATTTTAAATGATCTGAATATCCCTGCATTCCCCAACAAATAGTGCAAATATAATGTTCAGAATAGAGGGCTTTCCTGTTGGCTCAGAGGTTAAAGCGTCTGCCTCCAATGCGGGGGACCCGGGTTCGATCCCTGGGTCGGGAAGATCCCCTGGAGAAGGAAATGGCAATCCACTCCAGTATTCTTGCCTGGAGAATCCCATGGATGGAGGAGCCTGGTAGGCTACAGTCCACGGGGTCACAAAGAGTCGGACACGACTGAGCGACTTCACCTACCTACCTAATGTTCAGAATGGAGAGGTAACTCAGAAGATGTCTGATTTTTTTGTATATATTTCATGAAAAAGTTCCCTGGGAAGCCAGTTGGACTTGGTTGATCTTACCGAGTAGCTTTATTAGGTCATGAGTCATCTATGAATAAGTCAAATATGAACATGAATGCTGCCTCTCAAAGTGATGAGTGTTTGCAAAAGTGTTTCCACACACATTTGAAAATTAGATTAGACCATTTGCTAAGGTGCAGCCAATGGCTTTCATTCCTCCTGTAATGATCATTCAGTTCTAAGACGTGACGCATTTGCTGGGTCTGGAGAGCATGCTCAGTTTCCATATTCCAGCTCAAAGTGAAAGAGTGGGTAGGAGGTGAAGCAGGAAATGTATTTCATGGTCAGTGTGGATCAAATAGTTGCCCCTGAGGTCTAAATGGAGAAGAGTAAGGTAGACTTCCCTGTCTCCTGATGCCTGAATTTCCTAACATGGACCTCATATCTCAGGAGCATAAATAAACACTCAGGGCAATGCCCAAGGTCTGGACCATGCCTAGGTAGGGTGCACCATGATGCCCGCCTTCCTCATCAATGGTACCCTCCCCTGTCTGCTTGTCATGGCTCTAGCTGTGCACAAAAGCCCTCGAAAACATTTTTTGAATGATTAATTGAATAAATGAATGAAACATCAGGAGGGTACTTGGTGTTCGAAAGAGAGACAGAGTGCTCAGACTGTATTCTAGCTCAGAGAGTAAGAACTGTGCTCTAGGGTTGTGACATCAGATGCAAAGCCAGCCCCTAAACCTTGCAGCAAGGCATCGATCCAAGCATCAGTGGATGTTTGCTGACTGACCACATGGGCTTGGCTGTACAATGCGCTGTTTGTCCACTCAGTTGGACCATGAGCTAAATCTAGCTGTCCTGTTTTTTCAAGAGGTTCCTTTGCCCACTCAGATCTTTTCTGGGAAGAAGAAGGACAAAGGGACAGATAAGTGTCTCTCATTCTGCAGCAAGTGTGAACAATGTATTCTGGCTGTGTCCAGGCCCTTGGCATATCAAAACATCTGTGAGGGATGTCTTGGTGCCTGCTATGTGTCCGTGAGGTCCTCCTTGCCCAATCTGCCCTGATAACCGGAGAGTGAGGCCTCTCACCCCTGACTGGCCCATTTCCTCATCTTCAATTCTAGGACTATTGTTGGGTTATTAATTTATGTTCCATCTTGAACTCTGCCCTTTGAAAATCCAGGAGTCTTTTGGGCACTGTCTCAACTGCCTCTATTTATGGTCCTTGCCCAAAAGACTCTAACTATTAAACACGTGAGTCAGCTCAACTCACAGACAGTATCTGGTGCAACGCTACCATTGCCAGGCACTGTGTGAATTCCTGGAGTAGTGCTTAAACAAGTTCTGGTGTGATTTAGCAACAGTGGCCGTTGTTGATGGATGTTGAAGGAAAAGTTTACATCCTCTTTCTCAAGCATTGAAGTTAGGATAACTTTGCACTCTTAAAACATTATTGAATAAAGGGACAGGATAACTGAATGCCTAGTGTAAGGCTTCATTGGATTCCAAATCAAATCCCCAAAAACTATGAAAAAACCTTATTAGGATAATTGGGGAAATTTTAATATGGACTATATATTAGATAGTATTATATCAATATTAAGGGCTTCCAAGGTGGCACCAGTGGTAAAGAACCCTCCTGCCAATGCAGAAGACATTAGACATGCAGGTTTGATCTCTGGGTCGGGAAGATCCCCTGGAGAAGGGAATGGCAACCCGTTCCAGTATTTGTGCCTTGAAAATCCCGTGGACAGAGGAGCCAGGTAGGCTGCAGTCCATGGGGTCGCAAAGATTCAGACAATGCCTGAAGCAACTTAGTATGGCACGACACATATCAATATTAAATTTGAGTGTGATATGGTATTGCTGTTTTAAAGCAGAATGTCCTTTTTCTTAAGAGAGATGCTCAAGGATTTGGGGCTGAAATGTCCCTATGTCTATTGGTTCAAGTAAACATTTTACAAATAGAAACAGAGACAGAGGGCGTGAAGAAAGTAGCAGAAGAGGAGGGGCGAAACCCAGTGTTGCACAGTACGGTAAATAAGGTTGGTGAACCTAGGTCATTGTTTCTCCACCTCCGCTCCGTTGCTACCTGAGGCCAGATCATTGTTTTCATTGTTCCAGTATTTGTGCCTTGAAAATCCCGTGGACAGAGGAGCCAGGTAGGCTGCAGTCCATGGGGTCGCAAAGATTCAGACAATGCCTGAAGCAACTTAGTATGGCACGACACATATCAATATTAAATTTGAGTGTGATATGGTATTGCTGTTTTAAAGCAGAATGTCCTTTTTCTTAAGAGAGATGCTCAAGGATTTGGGGCTGAAATGTCCCTATGTCTATTGGTTCAAGTAAACATTTTACAAATAGAAACAGAGACAGAGGGCGTGAAGAAAGTAGCAGAAGAGGAGGGGCGAAACCCAGTGTTGCACAGTACGGTAAATAAGGTTGGTGAACCTAGGTCATTGTTTCTCCACCTCCGCTCCGTTGCTACCTGAGGCCAGATCATTGTTTTCATTGTTTGTTGTGTGACCGTCCTGTGCATTGTGGGATGTGTCGTGACATCCTTGGCCTCTACCCTCTAGATGCCAGTAGCACACCTCCACCACCCACCGCAAGGACCAAAACAGTGTCTCCCATCAATGGCAAATGTCCACTGGGGGACACCATCGCCCCTTCCTGAGGGCCATTCCTCTAGGTGAAGTGTACAAGGGTGACTGTCGGACTCCACTTTCACAAAATGAGAACGTGGGGGAAGAAATATTCTGGTAGCGCTTGGGGACTTGTCCTCAATGAAAAGTCATTTCCAGCAAAGGGAAACTTGACCTAGAAAAATTAAAACAACCTTCTATCAAGGACACTGATCGAGGTTTCAACACTTAGCAGTAATGAGGCTTAGATGTAAGCCTTTTGATTTTGATCTGGAGACTCTGAATTACAGTTTTGTCTGCACAAAGCAGGAGGCTCTGAGGAATGCCAAGGCAGCAAGTCCCTGTGGAGCCTGGTGTTGCCTTTGTGGCTACAGCATCTGTTTGTAGAAATTCTGGACCTGCCTAGTCACTGCCACGTGACTCCTTTCAGAGGATGCCCCAGAGTTTGAGTGGTGTTCATTCATTTATTCATTCATTCATTTGTTCAGACTAATGATATTATAAAACAGTTTCAATGTACCATTCTGCACTCAGTGCTGATGCAAAAAGTGATTGTGATGGGACTTCCCTGGTGGTCCAGTGATAAAGAATCTGCCTTCCAATGCAGAGGACGCAGGTTCAATCCCTGGTCATTGACCAGTTTCCACATGTCACAGAGCAACTGCTGAGCCCATGTGCCACAACTAAGACCCAACAGGCAAAAATGAATAATTTAATTTCAAAAAACTTATTTTAAAAAACTGTGGTTTTGGATCCAGCTACGTAGAGTGTGGGCTTATCAGCCAATGCTGAATTCAGAGGCAAATCCCATGAGATCCCATGTCTGTACATTTTCTCTGCAGAGACATAAATCTCACACCCACAGCCATTCAAGCACAGACGGTGACACCAAGAAGTTATATTATTGCTTCCATGCATTTATGTTTGCCCTCCAAAGCAATGATAAAATGACTATTTCCATACCAAAACTTGTGGCCCTTAGTAAACCAAGTCTACTTGCAACTCACTCCAGTATTCTTACCTGGAGAATTCCATGGACAGAGGAGCCTGGGGGGCTACAGTTTATGAAGTTGCAGAGCTGGACACGGCTGAGTGACTAATACACACAGTAAACCAAATGTAACAAGACAAGTCTGTTTAAAAACAATAAAGGTTGCATATCTACCATTACTAAGTTCAGTGTACATTCCAGGGACCTAAACATGGGAGAAGGCAATGGCACCCCACTCCACTACTCTTGCATGGAAAATCCCATGGGCAGGAGACCCTGGTAGGCTGCAGTCCATGGGGTCGTGAAGAGTCACACACGATTGGGCGACTTCACTTTCACTGTTCACTTTCACTTTTCACTTTCATGCATTGGAAAAGGAAATGGCCACCCACTCCAGTGTTCTTGCCTGGAGAATCCCAGGGACGGGGGAGCCTGGTGGGCTGCCGTCTATGGGATCACACAGAGTCTTACACGACTGAAGCGACTTAGCAAACATGAAGGAGACACACCCATGTCCTAAGGGAATTACAACTGGCCAAGGGATTTGACAGATTATCCTGAGAAAATTCCAATTCAAGGTGGTAAGGCTAATGAGGAGTTCAAGTTGCAATGACTGTATTAAGAAATAAGTTTTTATTGAGCACCAACTAAGTGCAACAGGTGGGAGTTTCAAAACTGTATTAACTCTCAAGAGGTGACAATCTAGGAAGATATGTATTTACATCATTATTGGTAATTAGACAAGGTAGATGGCACCTCAGTTGTGCAAACAGTGGCTTCCCATGAGTCAAGAGATGCGAGGTCATGATTTCAGGACAAGGGATTCAGGGCCTACTTTCTGCAGTAGTTCCATTCCGTAGGCATTTGAGGAAGGCATCCATTTGGGACAGATAGAGAGAGGGTAGAGAGACTGAGTGAAGGCAGAAGAATGTTTAGCCAGAGGGAGTAGCATGAACGAAGATGTGGAAATGTGAGCCTGGGAAACGTGTGTTCAGGGAGTGTAGGTGAGTTAGTTTAAAAGTTGCAGCATAGTCTTAGACATAGTCCTAGTGGAATACTAGGGTGGAAAATCAGATCTCTGACAGGTGATGGGGGCTGTTTATTTTCTGTATTGATGAGCCTGGCTTTCACTGTCTATTTTGTTCACTATATATTCCAAGCACCTAGAACAACTCGTGGTACATACTAGGTACTCAGGATTAGTTATATGTGTTACTTACCACTCCCCTTCCCCAACTTAGCTGCCTGCAGACAGGGAGCTGTGGTATTTCTTGTTTGTTTTAGCCTCACTGCATGGCATGTAGGGAGAAGGCAATGGCCCCCCACTCCAGTACTCCTGCCTGGAAAATCCCATGGACAGAGGAGCCTGGTGGGCTGCAGTCCATGGGGTCGCTGAGGGTTGGACATGACTGAGCGACTTCCCTTTCACTTTTCACTTTCATGCATTGGAGAAAGAAATGGCAACCCACTCCAGTGTTCTTGCCTGGAGAATCCCAGGGACAGGGGAGCCTGGGGGCTGCTGTCTATGGGGTCGCACAGAGTCGGACACGACTGAGGTGACTTCACAGCAGCAGCAGCATGGCATGTGGGATTTTAGTTCCCTGACCAGGGATTCTACCCTGCATTGAACCATGCACCCTGCAATGAAAGCATGGAGTCTTAACCACCGGACCAGTAGGGAAGTTACTGGAGCTGTGGTTGTAATGCATCAGATTCTGGGCCAGGATCACCACGTACCTTGTGTTCCTTTATGAGTACGTGTGCATACTAAGTCGCTTCAGTCATGTCCAACTCTGCGACCCTATGGACTGTAGCCCACAAGGCTCCTTGGTCCATTTGATTCTCCAGGCAAGAATACTGTAGTGGATTGCCACGCCCTCCTCCAGGGGAGCTTCCCTACCCAGGGATCAAACCTCTGTCTCTTGGCAGGCAGGTTCTTTACCACTAGTGCCACCTGGGAAGCCCTTTATAAATGCAGTTCACATTGAACTGGGATTCCCCTGTGGAATTTGGAAACTATAATTTGGGGACTTTGTAAATTCATGTAGAATCATCTTTTGTTCATTCTTCTCACTCTCTCTCTGCTTCCTTTACCTCAACCCACATTGCTCGTCAGCCTTGAAGGTCATCTGCTTGCACGCTGTGTGAAATTAGAAATTCTGTTAGTTTGTTTGTTTGTTTTTGGATACCGTGCCACCACTTAAAGCAAAATAAATGAAGAAGTGCTTTAAGTCTTATAATACCATATTTAGCACTCTATAATTTGGGTTATTCTGAAAATCAGCTTTGTGCGTCCAAAGAGATGAGGCTAATCAAATTCTGGGTCACATTTTATTTTATTGGATTTGTATAGATTCATTCTGTGTCAGGGATGAATAACCGAATAGCTGTAACTTAAGTTATCTCATATCTGAAATGAGCATTGAAATTCATTTCTCCACATCAGGTTCAAAGGATACAGCTTCATCCTGGCCACTGGTTCTAAGTATTACCAGGTATATGAGAAAGCACATGAGTTGAGTGTTAGTCACTCAGTCATGTCTGACTATTTGTGACCCCATGGACTATAGCCGACCAGGCTCTTCTGTCCATGGAATTCTCCAGGCAAGAATACTGGAGTGGGTAGCCATTCCCTTCTCCAGGGAATCTTCTCGACCCAGAGATTGAACTCAGGTCTCCCGTATTGCAGGCAGATTCTTTACCGTGTGAACGTCAGGGAAACCCACCTAAGTTGAAGTTACACTTAATTATGACATAGTTTGCATAAGAGAGAATTTGATCAGGAAGCCTCAGGGTTCACTCCTGGACACTCACTGTATTAGTTGAGTTTGCGTGGCCTCTGCCCTCCTCTGTCTATTTCCATCACTAGTACATTCTACATAAAACACAACATGTGGTCTCCCAAAAAGATTGCTGGGCCTGTTTCACTCCAGTGAAGAAAACCAGTGCCTCCATCAAACACTGGGAAAATTTTACCTTCTCTCTGCACCTCAGTTTCTTCCTGTTTAAAATGGGAACACTAACTGAAAAGAAAAAATGATAGGATACTGAAAGAGGAACTCCCCAGGTCGGTAGGTGCCCAATATGCTACTGGAGATCAGTGGAGAAATAACTCCAGACAGAATGAAGGGATGGAGCCAAAGCAAACAATACCCAGTTGTGGATGTGACTGGTGATAGAAGCAAGATCTGATGCTGTAAAGAGCAATATTGCATAGGAACCTGGAATGTCAGGTCCATGAATCAAGGCAAATTGGAAGTGGTCAAACAGGAGATGGCAAGAGTGAACATCGACATTCTAGGAATCAGCGAACTAAAATGGACTGGAATGGGTGAATTTAACTCAGATGACCATTATATCTACTACTGTGGGCAGGAATCCCTCAGAAGAAATGGAGTAGCCATCATGGTCAACAAAAGAGTTCAAATGCAGTGCTTGGATGCAATCTCAAAAATGACAGAATGATCTCTGTTCGTCTCCAAGGCAAACCATTCAATAGCATGGTAATCCAAGTCTATGCCTCAACCAGTAATGTTGAAGAAGCTGAAATTGAATGGTTCTATGAAGACCTAAAAGACCTTTTACAACTAACACCCAAAAAAGATGTCCTTTTCATTATAGGGGACTGGAATGCAAAAGTAGAAAGTCAAGAAA
>SJXQ01001400.1:0-12149 GCA_006408695.1 Aepyceros melampus | reverse complement strand
ACTGAGCGACTGAATTGAGCTGAACTGAACTGCACAGCTTGAGTTGTTCATAATTTAGTAAGATATCTTACCATCTACAAACATATTGGATGACGGAGGGACACAGGAGACGTGGGCTCTCTCCTTGGTTCAGGGTTGGATCCCCTGTTGAAGGACATGGCAACCCCCTCTGGTAGTTTTGTCTGGAAAATCCCATGAACAGAGGAGCCTGGCGGGCTACAGTCCATGGGGTCGCAAAGACTCAGACATGACTGAAGTGACCCAGCATGCGTGCGGGCACACACACATACACACACGTGCGTGTGTTTTGAGTCGATACTCGGGGTGACGGTCGAGTCAGTGCAGGGGAACCAGGTGTACCTGGAGTGGATTGGGACATCAGGGTCTTTTGGAATGGTGGCACGATCCCTGGAGTTTCTCTCGACTTTCAAGTTGAGACCGCCTCCTCTTGAGGTGCAACGGGAATGCTGGGATTCTGGAAGGACACTGGACCATTTAGAAGGATATTGGGTGACCTGGAAGCATACTGGGTCACCTCTAAAGACATCTGATCATCCAGAAGGATGCTCTGGGCATCCAGAAGGATATCTCAAGTACTTCCTACCAAAATTTGAGTCCACTTGCTTTTACTCTCACGATCTTCATTATCATTGTTATTACTCACAGTCATGGATTATAAAAGATACACAAGAATATACAAATCAAAACTGAACAGCTTGAAGAATTTCCAGAATATGAACACACCAACGTCACCAATACCAGAGAGAAGGACCATCGGTAGCATCCCTGAAGCCCTCTTCGTAACCCCACCAGTCGCCACGCCCTTCAGTGGGTAGCCACTGTCCTGACTTCTGAAAGGACAGATTAGCTTGTCTGTCTGGAAGCTCATATCAATCTCTCTTATAGCCTGTACTCTTTTGTGTTCAGCATAATGTTTATGAGGTTTTTCCATGGTGCTATGTATAGCTGTGGTTTGTTGGTGTGGTATAATCACACAATTTACCATTCTGCAGCAGACAGACATTGAGTGGTTTCTGGTCATTTAATTCACTTGCTTTACTTCTGCTTTAGTGCAGCTGCAGAAAAGTGGGTCACTCCCCCACAAAGGGATTTCAAATCTCTCCCTCCTCCTCGCTTGGCAGAGTGTATCAGAGATGAAGTGCAGAAGACCCCAAGAAAGCCCAGCTTCTTTCTTTATTTTTTTAATTTATATTTTTAATGAAGGATAATTGCTTACAGAATTTGCTTTCTGTCAAATTTCAACAGGAATCAGCCATCGGTATACATATTTTTTACCCTATTTTTCTCTTTCTATTTTTTATTTAATTTTTATCTTTTATGGAGTGTAGCTGTTTTACCATGTTGTGTTAGTTTCAGAGGTGCAGCAAAGAGACTCAGTTCTACATATGCACATATCTGTTCTCTTTCAGATTCTTTTCTCATGTAGGTTATTAGACAGTATTGAGTAGAATCCCTGTGCTGTACAGTAAGTCCTTGCTGATTATTTTACATACAGCACTGTGTTTGTTAATCCTGAACTCCTAATTTATCCCTCCCCCACCTTTCCCTTTAGTCTGTGAGTCTGTTTTGATTTTGTAAATGAATTCATTTGTATCTTTTTTTTTTTTAAGATTCCACATATAAGGGATGTCATATAGTACTGACTTTCTCTGCTTTTCTTCACTTAGTGTGAGCATCTCCTGGTAAGCCCAGCTTCTTTCAATTTCCTCTTCCCCTGCAGACCTTCTGCATTAATAATAATAATTCTGAGCTGCATCTAGCCACTCTGGAAGGTTTCATCCCAGATGGAATCCAGGCATGGGGCCATTTCAGTAAATGAGACTCTATGGGAGGGGATGACAGAGGAGCCTGGCAGGCTACAGTCCATAGGGCTGCAAGGAGTTGGACACAACTGAAGCGACTTAGCATATGAGTCCAGCAAAGGACTCTGGTCACTGGCTGAAAGGGGGTGTCTCTTAGGAGATGGGGGTTCACCTTCTCTGCAGTGAGGTTGGGGGCAGCAGGCTCCAAGCTCAGCCAGCTCTTCTCATTTCCACGTCCATCTATGTTGGCTAAGAAAGTAGCCCCTGGCTACAATGACTCATCTGTATCATGGGGATTGGGGCAGTGCCTCTTTGCACTTACTCTGTGTGAACCACTTAGAACAGTGCCCAGCAGGTAGCAGGGGCAGCTCTGGCTGACTTGTATTCTGACCTAGATTCGGCCACTCACCTGCTGCTGTGTGACTCTGGGCAGGTTCCTAACCTCGCTGGACCCCAGCCGATGGTAACTATTCTTCATAGAATTTGCACTTCAGGGTCTAAGCCCTCTCCTGCTCCCTTCCATCCTCCACCTGGAGATCTCAATGGATCATGGGCGAACAGTATCACCAAGTGTCTCCCCACTGTTTCCAAGGAAGTCAAAACTCAGGTTTGCTGGAAAGGCTCAGGAAATGATCAGTTCCATCTGTTATATGCTGCTGATGGAGACAAAAGCTAGGGAGTTTCTAAATTTCAACCAATTTCAGAAAAAGGAAGAACTCTAAGAGTATTTCTATCTTCTGATTCAGCAATTTCACTTCTGGAAATCTATTTTAAAGAAACTTCCCTTTTAAAATAGACAAAGATTTATTATTATCATAGTCTTTTCTCTTCTTTTCTTTGGCCACATAGCATGGGGGATCTTAATTACCCAAACAGGGATCGAACCAGCACCCCCTGAAGTGGAAGCTCAGAGTCCTAACCACTGGACTGTCAGGGAAGTCCCCAGAGTGTTTCCTATAAGGATGCGCAATGGTGACCTAAAGCATAATGAAAAAAATCCATAGAAACAGACCTAGGACCAAAATGATAGGATTAGTAGATAAACATATTTTGACAGTCTTACACCTGTATTCTATATGTTTAAGAAAACAGAGGGAAGCTTGAGCCTGTTAATTAGAAACATAGAAAAAGAAAGGGAAGTCGCTCAGTTGTGTCTAACTCTTTGCGACCCCGTGGACTGTAGCCTGCCAGGCTCCTCTGTCCATGGGATTTTCCAGGTAAGAATACTGGAGTGGGTGGCCATTTCCTTCTCCACGGGATCTTCCTGACCCAGGGATGGAACCTGGGTCTCTTGCACTGCAGGCAGACTCTACTGTCTGAGCCACCAAGGAAGCCAGTTAGAAACATAGAAGATATTTAAAAGAAAAAAAAAAAAACTAGATCAAATTTCTAGAGAGAAACAAATACACTGAGATGACAGAGTGAAGAGGATTAATGCAGATTTCAGTTCAGTTCAGTTTGGTTTAGTCGCTCAGTTGTGTCCGATTCTTTGCGACCCCATGAATCACAGCACGCCAGGCCTCCCTGTCCATCACCAACTCCCGGAGTTCACTCAGACTCGTGTCCATCAAGTCGATGACGCCATCCAGCCATCTCATCCTCTGTCATCCCCTTCTCCTCCTGCCTCCAATCCCTCCCAGCATCAGAGTCTTTTCCAATGAGTAAATTTTTCTCATGAGGTGCCCAAAGTATTGGAGTTTCAGCAGTAGCTTCAGTCCTTCTAATGAACACCCATGACTGATCTCCTTTACAATGGACTGGTTGGATCTCCTTGCAGTCCAAAGGACTCTCAAGAGTCTGCTCCGACAACACAGTTCAAAACCATCAATTCTTTGGTGCTCAGCTTTCTTCACAGTCCAACTCTCACATCCATACATGACCACTGGAAAAACCATAGCCTTGACTAGATGGACCTTTGTTGGCAAAGTAATGTCTCTGCTTCTCAATATGCTATCTAGCTTGGTCATAATTTTCCTTCCAAGGAGTAGGCCTCTTTTAAGGAGTAGTGATTGCAGTCTTCATGGCTGCAATCACCATCTGCAGTGATTTTGGAGCCCCCCAAAATAAAGTTGACACTGTTTCCACTGTTTCCTCATCTATTTGCCATGAAGTGATGGGACCAAATGCCATGATCTTTGTTTTCTGAATGTTGAACTTTAAGCCAGCTTTTTCGCTCTCCTCTTTCACTTTAAACAAGAGGCTGTTTAGCTCCTCTTCACTTTCTGCCATAAGGGTGGTGTCATCTGCATATCTGAGGTGATTGATATTTCTCCCAGCAATCTGATCCCAGCTTGTGATTCTTCCAGCCCAGCATTTCTCATGATGTACTCGGCAAAGAAGTTAAAGAAACAGGGTGACAATATACAGCCTTGATGTACTCCTTTTCCTATTTGGAACCAGCCTGTTGTTCCATGTCCAGTTCTAACTGTTTCTTCCTGACCTGCATACAGATTTCTCAAGAGGCAGGTCAGGTGGTCTGGTATTCCCATTTCTTTCAGAATTTTCCACAGTTTATTGTGATCCACACAGTCAAAGACTTTGGCATAGTCAATAAAGCAAAAATAGATGTTTTTCTGGAACTTTCTTGCTTTTTTGATGATCCATTGGATGTTCCCAAGTTGATCTCTGGCTCCTCTGCCTTTTCTAAAACCAGCTTGAACATCTGGAATTTCACAGTTCACATATTGCTGAAGCCTGGCTTGGAGAATTTTCAGCATTATTTTACTAGCGTGTGAGATGAGTGCAACTGTGCAGTAGCTTGAACATTCTTTGGCACTGCCTTCCTTTGGGATTGGAATGAAAGCTGACCTTTTCCAGTCCTGTGGTCACTGCTGAGTTTTCCAAATTTGCTGGCATATTGAGGGAAGCACTTTCACAGCATCGTCTTTCAGGATTTGAAATAGCTCAACTGGAATTCCATCATCTCCACTAGCTATGTTCATAGTGATGCTTTCTAAGGCCCACTTGACTTCACATTCCAGGGTGTCTGGCTGTAAGTGAGTGATCACGCTATCGTGATTATCTGCATGTAAAGCTCTTTTTTAAATAGTTCTTCTGTGTATTCTTGCCACCTTTTCTTAGTATCTTCTGCTTCTGTTAGGTCCATACCATTCCGGTCCTTTATCAAGCCCATCTTTGCATGAAATGTTCCCTTGGTATATCTAATTTTCTTGAAGAGATCTCTAGTCTTTCCCATTCTGTTGTTTTCCTATATTTCTTTGCATTGATCACTGAGGAAGGCTTTCTTATCTCTCCTTGATATTCTTTGGAACTCTGCATTCAAATGAGAATATCTTTCCTTTTCTCCTTTCCTTTTCCCTTCTTTTCTTTTTCCAGCTATTTGTAAGGCCTCCTCAGACAGCCATTTTGCTTTTTTGCATTTCTTTTCCTTGAGGATGGTCTTGATCCTTGCCTCCTGTACAATGTCTCGAACCTCCGTCCATAGTTCATCAGGCACTCTGTCTATCAGATCTAGTCCTTTGAATCTATTTCTCACTTCCATTGTATAATCATAAGGGATTTGATTTAGGTCATACCTGAATAGTTAAGTGGTTTTCCCTACTTTCTTCAATTTCAGTCTGAATTTGGCAATAAGGAGTTCCTGATCTGAGCCACAGTCAGCTCCTGGTCTTGTTTTTGTTGACTGTATAGAGTTTCTCCATCTCTGGCTGCAAAGAATATAATCAATCTGATTTCAGTGTTAACCATCTGGTGATGTCCATGTGTAGAGTCTTCTCTTGTGTTGTTGGAAGAGGGTGTTTATGTGACCAGTGCATTTTCTTGGCAAAACTCTATTAGCCTTTGCCCTGCTTCATTCAGTATTCCAAGGCCAAATTTGCCTGCTTCTCCAGGTGTTTCTTGACTTCCTACTTTTGCATTCTAGTCCCCTATAATGAAAAGGACATCTTTTGGGTGTTAGTTCTAAAAGGTCTTGTAGGTCTTCATAGAACCATTCAACTTCAGCTTTTTCAGCATTACTGGTGGGGGCATAGGCTTGGATTACTGTGATACTGAATGGTTTGCCTTGGAGACAAACAGAGATCATTCTGCGTTTTGGGGGTTGCATCCAAGTACTGCATTTCAGACTCTTTTGTTGACCATGATGGCTACTCCATTTCTTCTAAGGGATTCCTGCCTGCAGTAGTAGATATAATGCTCATCTGTGTTAAATTCACCCATTCCAGTCCATTTTAGTTCGCTAATTTCTAGAATGTCGACGTTCACTCTCACCATCTCCTGTTTGTCCACTTCCAAGTTGCCTTGATTCATGGACCTAACATTCCAGGTTCCTATGCAATATTGCTCTTTATAGCATCTGACATTGCTTCTATCGCCAGTCACATCCACAACTGGGTATTGTTTTTGCTTTGGTTCCATCCCTTCATTCTTTCTGGAGTTATTTCTCCACTGATCTCCAGTAGCATATTGGGCGCCTACTGACCTGGGGAGTTCCTCTTTCAGTGTCCTATCATTTTGCCTTTTCATACTGTTCATGAAGGTCTCAAGGCAAGAATACTGAAGTGATTTGCCATTCCCTTCTCCAATGGACCACTTAGACAATGTAAAAGAAAAGGATAGCTATTTATTCTGTTCATTTTAAGCAGTGAAGGTGCAGATGAAGATGACTGTGATGGGAGTAGCTCACATTTGTTGGCCTCTGGCTACTGACTGAGCTCTGTCCCCATATCACCTCATTTAATTCCCACAAGTCTACGAAGCAGGTGCTCTGGTAACCAAGCTGGACCCTATGGTGCTTTCCCAGGACAGACCTGCCCCCACATGGGTCTTCCACCCGCCTCTCACTATAAAAAACTTTAAACTCTTAGGTCTTCCCCACGTTCCAAAGAAAACATTTAATGAGAAAAGTAAGAAAACTGCAAAGCCAAAAGAAAACAGTCAGTTCAGTTCAGTCGCTCAGTCATGTCCGACTCTTGGTGACCCCATGAATCGCAGCACGCCAAGCTTCCCTGTCCATCACCAACCCCCGGAGTACACTCAGACTCACGTCCATTGAGTCCGTGATGCCATCCAGCCATTTCATCCTTGGTCGTCCCCTTCTCCTCCTGCCCCCAATCCCTCCCAGCATCAGGGTCTTTTCAAATGAGTCAACTCTTCGCATAAGGTGGCCAAACGTGAAAGGGAACACTCTTGCACTGTTGGTGGGAATGTAATTTGATACAGCCACTATGAAAGATGGAGATTCCTTAGAAAACTAGGAATAAAACCACCATATGACCGAGCAATCCCACTGTTAGGCATATACCCTCAGGAAACCAAAATTGAAAGAGACACATGTATCTCATTGTTCATTGCAGCATTGTTTACAATAGCTAGAACATGGAAGCAACGTAGATGTTCATCGACAGATGAATGGATAAACAAGTGGTGGTATATGTTCACAAGAGAATATTATATAGCCATAAAAAGAACACATTTGAGTCAGTTCTAATGAGGTAGATGAACCTAGAACCTATTATACAGAGTGAAGTGAGTCAGAAAGAGAAGGATAAATACCGTGTTCTAACACATATATACGAAATCTAGAAAAAATGGTACTGAAGAATTTATTTACAGGGCAACAATGGAGAAACAGACATAGAGAATAGACTTATGGACATGGTGAGAGGGGAGGAGAAGTTTAGATGTATGGAAAGAGTAGCATGGAAACTTACATTACCATTTGTAAAATAGATAGCCAATGGGAATTTGCTGTATGGCTCAGGAAATTCAAACAGGGGCTCTGTATCAATCTAGAGGGGTGGGGTGGGGAGGTAGCTGGGAGGGAGTTTCAAAAGGGAGGGGATATTTGTATACCTATGGCTGATTCATGTTGAGGTTTGACAGAAAACAGCAAAATTCTGTAAAGCAATTATTATTCAATAAAAAATAAATAATTAAAAAAACTTAAACACAGGTAGGTAAATGTTATAATACTCTGGCCAATATGGAGTCTAACTTTTGCTATTGTCTTGCTATGCTTTAGTTGGAAACTTGAGTTTCAAGCTAAAAATCATTTAGTCTTGAGATTTCTTCATTCTAGACCACAATGAACAACTCCATGATTTAATTATTTTTAATGAGACCATTACTGATTTGTGTTTCTCAGACAGCTTGATCATATTCTGATATATTTCCTTTTGAAATCTCTAGTAGATAATAAGTTTTGTGATCCATGAGAAAGAGACAAGAATAAAACTGTGTGTATATATTCCAAATATGGCAAGTAGCTACTGGAAAAGTATATATTTTTAGCAACATTTAAAATATTATATCCACCTAATTTTAGTCATACAAAGTATTAAAATTGGCAAAATTTACATCTTGGAATGAAAATACAAATTATTTTGTGTGCTTCACCCAAATCTCCTACCATTCGTTTTCCACATGTTTGTATGTGAATGATACCTTTTTTTTTTCTTTTACTTTCAATATTTGAGGCATTTAAATAAGAAGGACTGCCTTAACATTTTGAAGAACAATTTGCCCAAATGTGTGATGCTTCTTAAGAAATGATGGATGAGGGCTGGTGTGTGCAAGCCCCAGCTTCCTTACCTGGGCTCCTGCTGATTTTTAAGCACAACTTATACTCCAGAGAAGGAAATGGCAACCCACTCCAGTATGCTTGCTTGGAGAATCTCATGGACTGAGGAGCCTGGTGGGCTGCATGCAGTCCATGGGGTCACAAAGAGTCGGACACGACTGAGTGACTTTACTTACTTACTTACTTATACTCCAGAATGGAGAAAGCAATGGCATCCCACTCCAGTACTCTTGCCTGGAAAATTCCATGGACAGAGGAGCCTGGTAGGCTGCAGTCCATGGGGTCGCTAAGAATTGGACACGACTGAGCAACTTCACTTTCACTTTTCACTTTCACGCATTGGAGAAGGAAATGGCAACCCACTCCGGTGTTCTTGCTTGGAGAATCCCAGGGATGGGGGAACCTGGTGGGTTGCACAGAGTTGGACACGACTGAAGCAACTTAGCAGCAGCAGCAGCAGCATACTCCAGAATATCTTCATGAAGTCAAGCCGAAGCTACTATTCTGAATTGGGCTTGACTTAGATGGGCTCAGACTTGGGTTTAGATGGCTTGCCTACTCTTTCTTTTGTTTTCCCTACTGTTTCAATGGTTCCCTCAAGAGCATTTTCTTATAAATCACTTGGTCATAAATCCACAATCTAGGTCTTCTTCTGGGTAGTTAGCATAAAGATTGTTTTTCTTCAGTCTCTCAGTCATGTCCAGCTGTTTGCAGATCCATGGACTCCAGCACACCAGGCTTCTCTGTACTTCATTATGTCCCAGAATTTGCACAAATCCATGTCCATTGAGTTGATGATGCCATCCAACCATCTCATCCTCTGTTATCCCCTGTCCTCCTGCCCTCAATCTTTCCCAGCATCATGGTCTTTTCCAATGAGCCGGCTCTTCACATCAGGTGCCCAAAGTATTGGAGCTTCAGCTTTAGCATCAGTCCTTCCAATGGGCTTCCCTGGTGACTCAGCTGATAAAGAATCCACCTGCAATACAGGAGACCTGGGTTGGATACCTGGGTTGGGAAGATCCCCTGGAGAAGGGAACAGCTACTCACTCCAGTATTTTGGCCTGGGGAATTCCATAGACTGTATAGTCCATGGAGTTGCAAAGAGCTGGACATGACTGAGCGACATTCATTTCACTTCCAGTGAATATTCAGGGTTGATTTCCTTTAGGATTAACTGGTTTAATTTCCTTGGTGTCTAAGTAGAAGTGAAAGTGTTAGTTGCTTAGTTTGTCCAACTCTTTGTGACCCCATGGACTATAACCCATCAGGCTCCTCTGTCCATGGAATTCTCAAGGCAAGAATACTGGTTTGGGTTGCCATTCATTTCCCCAGGGGATCTTCCTAACCAGGGATCAAATGCAGGTATCCTGAATTACAGGCAAATTCTTTGTCTGAGTCACCTGGAAAGGCCTTACTATCCAAGGGACTCCCAAGAATCTTCTCCAGCACCAGAGTTCAAAAGCACCAATTCTTTGGTGCTCAGACTTCTTTATGGTCCATACATGACTATTGGAAAAATCATAGCTTTGACTAGAAGGACCACTGTTGGCAAATAATGTCTCTGCTTTTTTGTACACTGTCCAGTTTGCCATAACTTTTCTTCAAAAAAGCAAACATCTTTTAATTTCATGGCTGCAGTCACCATCTGCAGTGATTTGGAGCCCAAGAAAATAAAGTCTGTCACTGTTTCCATTTTTTCCCCATCTATTTGCCTTGAAGTGATGGAATCAGATGCCATGATCTTGGTATTTTGAATGAAGAGTTTTCAAGTAGCTTTCTCATTTTTCTCTCAGCTTCATCAAGAAGCTCTTTAGTTCTTTAGTTTTCTGCCATTAGGGCAGTTTTACTGCATATCAGAGGTTATTGATATTTCTCCCAGCAATCTTAATTCCAGTTTGTGATTCATCCAATCTGGCTTTTGGCATGATGTACTCTGCATATAAGTTAAATAAACAGGGTGAAAATATGAAGACTTAACATACTCCTTTCTCAATTTTAAACCAAATGTTGCTTCTTGAACTGCATACAGGTTTCTCAGGAGTCAGGTAAGGTGGTTTTGTATTCCCATCTCTTTAAGAATTTTCACATCAAGCATAAAGATATTTAACCTTAGAAATCACTGGTCTCATGTGTTTCTTACCTTGTTTTAAATTTGTTGGGAAATGTAACTGAGTTTGGGACTTTCCAGGTGGTCCAATGGTAAAGAATTCACCTGCCAATGCAGGAGGCAGAGGAGACATGGGTTTGATCCCTGGATCAGGAAGTTCCCCTGGACGAAGAAATGGCAACCCACTGCAGCATTCTTGCCACAAAATACTTTGGACAGAGAAGCCTTGAGGGTTACTGTCCATTGGGTCACAAAGTTGGACACAGCTGAGTGACTGAGTATGCATACATGTACTTGAGTTTACTTTTGACTCTCCAATAGTCTGCTTTGAGACTTCATTTTTTCAATACAAATAGTGATACCTTTTTATGCTTTGTATTTCATTCAAAATTTATCAATTAATTCCTAGTATGCAGATGATTAAGAAGTCACAGCATTTTAAGACCACATTTTATCTATATGCATATGATTAACTGGACTTGAGAGTACAAAAAATTATCAAGAATTCTCTACAGTATGTGCAGTGACTTGTTCCCACTGAAATCTCTGTGAGGATGTGAAATTCTTTTAGCTTTATGGTTATTTTCAGATTTCTTAACTGTTGAAATAAACTATCAGTCTTGTTAGCATGAGTATACCTAGGCATGTCACTGAGAAAAGCTGCAAAAAATAAATATTGGTTTTTTCTTTAGAGAATTGTTTACATAGTGTATGGCTAGGGAGATGGTACTCTTGAATAAAAGTAAGCAATTAGTCATCTGTTATTGACTAAGTTCAATATTTGTAGTGGGTCAAGGTTAGTAGTGGTTCCTTAGGAGGAGAGTGTAGTGCTGGGAGAAACCAAACAGGGAAAAGAGGGTTTTTATAAATGATCAAGGCCTAAAAAGATAAAACAGGAATCACACACCTAAAAATCATTCAAGTACTATCAACTAAGCATAAAAGACTAAGTAGAATAGTAAGTGAGAAAGGAACAAAGGACAAGCAAATGAAACGAAACCTCCTAAAAGGGTTTGGCCAGATGGAAGAAATTTTATTTTAAACTATAACAGTGGTCACAATACTATGATGTGTGTGTGTGTGTGTGTGTGTGTGTGTGTGTATCAGATTTGAGTTGTGTAAGCAACTCAATAGAAAGCAATTTTATAGACTCATTTTTTATTGTAAAATCTAAATTCCATTTCCTTTCCAAATATCTATTTGATACTTTAGAAGCTCATTTCAATACATGTCACAAAGACAGTCTTAATAAATGTAAAATGTCAAGATTGTATAAGTCGTGTTTTGTATTACACAGATCTTTACATTTATATTGGGGAAGAAAAGATAAATAAATAAATAAAAACCTACTGGGTGAAGAAAGGAAATACAAATTATAATTCAATTGTGGGCCATAAGCCCTCCTCCGTTTCAGAGCATTCATATCTAGATATGTGCATGATATATTAAGAAAGATAATATGACCCCATATCAAAACATTGGTGAATAAACATTATTTTTACATTTTAGGTAAAATCATATTTACATATATGAACTGCTTTCTTTTGTATGTGTGTGCATTCTAAGTCATTTTAGTTGTGTCCGAATCTTTGCGCCCTATGGACTGTAGTCTGCCAGTCTCGTCTGTCCATAAGGATTCTCAAGGCAAAAATACTGGAGTGGGTTGTCATGTACT
>SJXQ01001399.1:374685-407903 GCA_006408695.1 Aepyceros melampus | reverse complement strand
TTTTTTCACTAAAGTTCTTCCTTTGTTCAAAGATCCAACTCACAATCCCACACTGCATTCCGTTTTCCTGTCTCTTTAATCGCTCCAAGTCTGCGACAGTTACTCAATCTTTGTCTTTCAGGTTTTTAAAATTAATAATTGGGCTTCCCTGGTGGCTCAGACGGTAAAGAATCTGCCTGCAGTGTGGGAGATCTGGGTTTGATCTCTGGGTTGGGAAGATCCCCTGGAGAACTGGTAACTATCTTGAGGATATGGTTTGTTTATCAAATTCCTATTTACTCATTATTGTAGCACCCATCAGTAGATTTTGCCTGCACATTATTCCCTTGATGTTGTAATGGTCGATTTCTCTAATTCTTCCATATTTAATAATAAGAATTCTGCTGTAAACAAGAGCTATTTCTTTCCTAATGGTCACTTATTTTATTCAATGGATGATGATCTAAAACTATTAATTAATTATTAGGTTCTGACTATTTCAGTCATTGGGAGCTTTTTGCTGGTTGCTGTGTCCTTTCAGCAAGCCTCCCATCCATTTTGGAGCAGTTCCTTACTTTATAGCCCCTCAAGATGTTACAGGCTCATCTTATTTTCTCACTACCCCAGCTCTGGAATCAACCAAATTTTCCTTGTATTAGAGAACGGTATATTTAAGTCAAGATGTGGTTTCTAAGATGTGTTCATTCCTACTGGATGTTATTGCTTCTAGGCTTTCTCAGCAGACAGAAAACTATGTATAAATATGTATAAAGACCCTGATGCTGGGAGGGATTGTGGGCAGGAGGAGAAGGGGACGACCAAGGATGAGATGGCTGGATGGCATCACGGACTCAATGGACGTGAGTCTGGGTGAACTCCGGGAGTTGGTGATGGACAGGGAGGCCTGGCGTGCTGCGATTCATGGGGTCGCAAAGAGTCGGACATGACTGCGCGACTGAACTGAACGGAACAGAACCGTGCATACACAGTGGTGCTGTCTCCCTACCTACGCACACACCTGTCGTCTGTCTCTGTTTATCAGAAGACCGTGCGTTCATACTAATACTTCTGATCCTAATCCAGTAGCACAGAACTCATTCTAGTCTTTCCCTTTATCTGAAATTTCTTTCTCCAATAATAAAAAAACCCAAGTTTCAGGATCTATAAAGGATTCAGAATCTACTTAGTTGTTCAATTTTAGCATATACTTAAGATAGATTCAAACTTGCCATGCTCCCATAAGAAATACATTTACTAACTAGAGTGCAGCATTCATGTATCCCTTTGTCTTTAGTCTGAAAACGAGTTAAAATATTGCTTTAAAATTGTACTTAGATTTGTTTTTTCTTTTCTCAAATCCCCTCACTGTGATTGGGAAGAATATTTTGAAATTGAAACTGCAGTAATACAGGCATGAAAAATTTAAAAGCATAAATTCTTTCAGGTGTGCAGTCACTAAAATTTATAGCAAACTTCTTTGGTCTCTGCCCCAAATCTGGCCTGTACACAACCTTATGGTTTTTCTCTTCTAGGACTTTTAAGAAATCTTTTCATTTTTGTTGGGAGCCAGAGCGAGGAATCCCACCTGTGACAGGTATTGTACTTAGATTTGTTTTTTCTTTTCTCAAATCCCCTCACTGTGATTGGGAAGAATATTTTGAAATTGAAACTGCAGTAATACAGGCATGAAAAATTTAAAAGCATAAATTCTTTCAGGTGTGCAGTCACTAAAATTTATAGCAAACTTCTTTGGTCTCTGCCCCAAATCTGGCCTGTACACAACCTTATGGTTTTTCTCTTCTAGGACTTTTAAGAAATCTTTTCATTTTTGTTGGGAGCCAGAGCGAGGAATCCCACCTGTGACAGGGTCATGTGGCAAACTCAGATGGCAGGGTAATTCGAGTCATCAGATTTCTCCCTGGTTTTTCCTGAACATGTACCCCCCCAAAATAAGAATCTGTTTTCCCATTATTTTCTGACTTTCTCTGGAAAAAGTTAATTCAGGGCTTTGGCCTTCTGCATTTGAAAGGAGTGTTTCAGCCCAACTCCCCTTTGATAACGCTCTAGCCTGCCTAACAAGTTCCCCTGACCTTCTGCTGCTGTTGCTGCTAAGTCGCTTCAATCGTGTCCAACTCTGTGCGACCCCAGAGATGGCAGCCCGCCAGGCTCCCCCGTCCCTGGGATTCTCCAGGCAAGAATACTGGAGTGGGTTGCCATTTCCTTCTCCAATGCATGAAAGTGAAAAGTCAAAGTGAAGTCGCTCAGTCGTGTCCAACTCTTAGCGACTCCATGGACTGCAGCCCACCAGGCTCCTCCATCCTTGGGATTTTCCAGGCAAGAGTACTGGAGTGGGGTGCCATTGCAAGCTTGTAAATTACTCACAACCTCCAAACTGTGAGGGGCACAAAAGCCTTAAAGTGTCTTAAAGTTTCAGAGCCTTTTCAAATTTATATTGGTGACAGGATTTCACAGTTAACTCAATGATTGCTGCCAGACCTCATTTTTTATCTATCAGGCTCCCAGGAAGATGTAATCAATGTAAATGGGATATGGAAAAGGATATATAGTAGTTTTGATGTTAGCAATACTAGACTTTTCCCCCCAAAATAAGAATTTGTCTGTTTTCCCATTATTTTCTGACTTTCTCTGGAAAAAGTTAATTCAGGGCTTTGGCCTTCTGCATTTGAAAGGAGTGTTTCAGCCCAACCCCCCCTTTGATAATGCTCTAGCCTGCCTAACAAGTTCCCCTGATCTTCTACAAGCTTGTAAATTACTCACAACCTCCCAACTGTGAGGGGCACAAAAGCCTTAAAGTATCTTAAAGTTTCAGAGCCTTTTCAAATTTATATTGGTGACAGGATTTCACGGTTAACTCAATGATTGCTGCCAGACCTCCTTATTTGTTATCTATCAGGCACCCGGGAAGATGTAATCAATGTAAATGGGATATGGAAAAGGATATATAGTAGTTTTGATGTTAGCAATACTAGACTTTTGAGTAAGTTACTTTTTCTTTGCTATAAATCACTGTACTTCCTTTTATTACAAATTGCTGTATTTTTATTTAGTGTTTTCTGAGAGTGGTATTCAGACTTTGGAAAGATTAACACAAATGAGTCTTCTGGTTAACAAAACCTCATCAGAAGAGAGCCATAGAAATGTTAACAGGCCTCTTGGCCAGAAGATAATGTAAACCACCTGAGACCTTTTGTAACGGGAGAGTATGCAAAAAAGAAAGCCTTGTCTCAATGAGGGTCAGGACTGCTGCCCCTGCACACCTCTGCATATTCCATTATGTACAACTTGGGGTATATAAGCTGATTCTGAAAAATAAACTTCCCTTTTCCTTTTGGAGTCTTGCACCGACGACGCTGGGCTTCCCCATGTCGTTCTTTTCTTTTTCTCCCCTTTTTCGGCTGAATTCCCATCTGGGGCGTAGAGGCTTGCCATGTCTACTTACCTGTCCCGGCTGCTAAGATCTGTAAGAGAGAGAGCCCAGGGCGGGGCACTCTCCGATATTAAAACGGACGCCGGTGGCCTAATGTAGATGGTGCAAACCTCTCGTCTCGAGGTTTTATTGGTTTTCCACGTAAAACAAGTTATTCGGCCTCCTTTTCTTCACTAATTTCCTACTATGCTATTCTATCCTGAGCTATCCTGTTCTTTTCCTATCCTGTCCTATCCGCCCGCTCTGTCCCCGCTTTGAATATCCCTGGATCCACCGGGGCTGGACCCCGGCACACCACTAGTTCAAAAGTGAATAAAGAAATCATTATTTATAGAATAAAAATACATGAGTTAGAAAGTAATGTGTATGCTTTGAGATCAATACTAAAGATGGAATAATCAAAGTAAATCTCTATATGTTATGTATGACTTTGCTGGATCCAAAGTGACTTTTTTTCTCTAGGAGAAGTACTTTTCTAATTGAAAAAATTCAATGCATTTGTTTTTTATCCAATTCTAAACATGCCATCATATACACAAATAATGAGAAGTTGATAAAAATTATTGAGCTCTATGCAGAAATACACCCATCTGCTTTGCTAAATTCCAGGAGAAAAAGATCACTCATATTAAATGAGTGAGAGGAGCTGATCCAGGCGTCAGTTCTGGACATGGTGCCAAGTGCTCTCTTTGCTTCTTCATTTGTGGCAAAAGTCACCTGTGGTTAAGAAGTGGTTGTCTCAATTTACAGATAAGAAATCTGAGGTGTAGAATGGTGAAAACCTTGATGAAAGATGTACATCTAATATGATATTGATCAGTTTTCCTAACTTGAAGATCTTGCCTTTCTCTCTACCTCCGCTTCTTCTCTAAAATGCAATGTATGTTGATTTTTCTATCTGTTCCACTGAATTTCTCATAAGGCACTGCCTAATCTCCACATGATGAGCATGTACAGCTTTTATAACATAGCCACACAGTCTATAATACAATATTTTAAATGATAGTGGCATTATTTCCTAATGCCCTATTAAGTGAGCCAAAATGACTATTTTAAGGGCAAATAATGTTTTCTATTAGTAATCAGTATATTCATAATTTTCAGTCAATGCATGTTTTCAATTTCACACCATGTGATTCTCAACTAACAATTTCAAGACAGGGATATTTGTCTTTGTCTCCTTCTTAATGAACGAATATTTCTAAAAAAAATTATAATGTAATTGTGTTGCTAAGATGGATAAAATTGTTTTCTTTGCAGAAAATATTCTTATCATCCTAAAAGATTGGAATTAGTTCAGGGTGACCCACAAGAGTAATTAAGTTTAGTTTGGTCAAACTTTGGTAACTGGTTCTCCTCAAGCATAACAATTCCACTGAAGATTCTTTTCCCTTTTATTTCCTGTACCTTGCACTTATTGTGTCTATAATAATCATTCTCTAATAATTGTAAGAGTTTTTAAGTAGGTTGTGAGCTCCTTGAAGGCAAACCTAATAATTTTCTTTTATTCCCATGTGTAATTCCATGTTATGGGAATATAGCAGTATTTTATTCTTCAGGTAGCAGTTAACAGGTACATTTTAAAGGACTTTAGCAGGGATATTTACCCAATCCCCTCTCCTCATAAAATCTTTTGTAGTCATAACAATGCAGTAGATTGAATGTTTTGTCTGTCCCAAATTAATATGTTAAAAACTTCATCCCAGAAAACTGTTGTTTTTTCACTTTCCAGTTGATGATATTGGCCTGGCCAAAAAGTTTGTTCAGGTTTTTACCTAACATCCTATGAAAAAATCTGAATGGACTTTCTGGCCAATCCAATATTTTTGTTATAATAGCATGGATGGACTAAGACAGGTGGATATCATAATACAGAAATAACAAAGCTTGATAGCAGCTGCAGCATCTAGAGCATTCTTCAGCTCTCTGCCTTTGAGCCTATTCTCCATACATCCCAGCTCCCTTTCAGAAGAACCAAGGGAAACAAAGTAGCTTGAAATGTAAATTACTCCTCTAGAACCTGGAATTATGGTAAGAAAAAATGTGTCTGGGAAAGCTTCAAATTATTGCATAAATAATTTGTAGACAAACTGACAAAGTTTATAAATGGTTCACTGGCAAGAGTAGTACACACAGAGATAGATTTTGAAGAAACAGGAATGTGTCTAATCTTTGTTGGCAGTGATATTTCCTAACTGTGAAATGGATTTATGGACTACAAGAGACAGAAATCTGCCTTGTCCGCAGTTCCACCAAAATACATTTTGGAATTAGTATGCAATTGACTTAAATGATAAAGACAAGGAATAGCTTGCTCTATTCTGTGTGTGGGTTTTAGGGGTCATGATTTCTTATTGAGTTCATAATATAGGAAGTTATTTGTTTCATATATTCAGAGAAAAGCAGAATATTATCAACATGAGAGGATATTTTAACAACAGTAATGACTCTGCTGAAATTCTCTCTAAATGAGGATTCGTATAGAGAAAGGAAAGAAATGCAAATGAAATGTTGTTAAAGGTCTGTAATCAAGTTGGAGTATATTTGAGCTTCATTAATTAAGTATTGGGATTCTGGAATCAAAAGAGTTGTTGTTTTTAATATTTGTCTTTACTGTTATCCTAGACTACTGTATCTTCTGCATGTTTATCAGACAGAAACTGAACTGCAGTTATTTCCTCTTTCATTATTTCATTGTTTTCTTGTTTGCTAGCTGAATCTCCATAACTTTGAGTTTTTGCCAAAATATTAGTGGTGACTAGGGGGATGATTCAAGTAACAGGCTACCTATTATCTCTGGTATATATCTTAGTCCCTGTGTTCATTTTAGAGTTTAGTTGGAAGCATTTCTACTTAGCCCCCAGGTTGTAAGACATGTTATCACAGAATCACTCACTCACATCTCCTTAGCTTCTGCAAGACACACCAGACATCCCCCAAAATGTTGTCCTGACCTTTTCCTTGATACAGAAGCTATCCTTGATACAGAAGCTATCCTGTAGTCAAAGAGGAGCTGAAGAATTTGCTCTCTCCCTATCATATGTTAACACTTATTATCTTCTTTACAAAGACATCCTACTCATTTTCTATTTATTTTCTTAGTCATAAATTGCTTAAAAAAGATTGCCGTTAAACAAGTTTCCAAATACATCAGAGCTGATTTTACACTTTTGTTCTCTCGACATTGTGGCTCTTTCTTATAATCATACCTGACCTTATAGGCCTCTTTTCAACATTGTATAGATCATTAAGAATTCTGAGTTCATCATAAGGCTCCTTTTCATTTGCATTGATTTGTATCTTCTTTTTTATTCCTCACTGGAATAATGTGTGATTATATTAGCATAACTCTTCTAGTCTTTACAAAGTCTTCTTGAGTTATCAATGTTCTTAAGTCTCAAGATTTACAGGATCTTGCCATACATCAACATGAATCTGCCACAGGCATACATGTGTTCCCAATCCTGAAGCCCCTTCCCTCCTCCCTCTCCATACCATCCCTCTGGGTCATCCCAGTGCACCAGCCCCAAGCATCCAGTATCATGCATTGAACCTGGGCTGGTGATTTGTTTCATATATGATATTATACATGTTTCAATGCCATTGTCCCAAATCATCCCACCCTCTCCCTCTCCCACAGAGTCCAAAAGACTGTTCTATACATCTGTGTCTCTTTTGCTGTCTTGAGTACAGGTTTATCATTACCATCTTTCTAAATTCCATATATATGTGTTAGTATACTGTATTGGTGTTTTTCTTTCTGCCTTACTTCACTCTGTATAATAGGCTCCAGTTTCATTCACCTCATTAGAACTGATTCAAATGTATTCTTTTTAATGGCTGAGTAATACTCCATTGTGTATATGTACCACAGCTTTCTGATCCATTCATCTGCTGATGGACATCTAGGTTGCTTCCATGTCCTGGCTATTATAAACAGTGCTGTGATGCACATTGGGGTACACCTGTCTGGTTTCCTTGCTGTGTATGCCCAGCAGTGGGATTGCTGGGTCATAAGGCAGTTCTATTTCCAAGTTTTTAAGGAATCTCCACCCTGTTCCCCATAGTGGCTGTACTAATTTGCATTCCCACCAACAGTGTAAGAGGGTTCCCTTTTCTCCACACCCTCTCCAGCATTTATTGTTTGTAGACATTTTGATGGCAGCCATTCTGACCAGTGTGAGATGCTGCCTCATTGTTTTGATTTGCATTTCTCTGATACTGTGTAATGTTGAGCATCTTTTCACGTGTTTATTAACATCTGTATGTCTACTTGTTTCTTAAATAGCTTTCTCTCAATCCTCAGTAGTTCAACTCTCCTCCCAGGTGTCCTGTGATTCCCACTTTCTAAGCCACCTGAACATTTTGCGTGCAGATTGGGTATCTCTCTGCCTTTCCCACTGCTGATTTAGGGTTTAGCTCTATTGTTTGATTTTGCTTTGTTTTGTTTTTTCCTGCCAGGTCAGTTCAAACTTCTTCATCTTCTTTTCAGCTTCTAGAAGTTTACAGCTGTGGCCTCCTCTCTGTTTCCTCCATTCATGTGGGTTCATGTCTAGTTCAAAAAAATACATTTACTGTAGCTCGTGTGGGGTTCGTGGAGGGAACAGATCATATACACAGTTAAACCTGCCACCTGTATTCAGACGCCCTTTCTCGGAACCTTTTGAAACCTGCTTTTCTAAAGCCCAGAGCTCATTTCTGGTGAGACCCAGGTCTCCCATCTGATGATTATAGCCTCTCTGAGTGCATGTTCATCACATCCCTGAGTTCCTGTCATTTCCACTTCACCAAATCAGTTATCTGTGTTTGCTAGTCATTGTATCCATGGTTACGGTTCCCCTCGTTACTTACTCAGACTTCAGAGAGAGAAAATAAAAAAGAAGTTTGAGGATGTTTGTGCAAAATATGCCTCCTTTTCTGGACAAAGGCCTGCTGCAGAGGAGGAGACGGTAGTGATTCAGTGGGAGGATGAAGGGATGGAAGAGTGGAATTGATGAGAATTACAGGAAGTGTCAGGAACCCCCTACAGCCTCCACTGCTTTGCTGGTGAAAGCTGGCTAATGAGTTTCTTGGAGGCTTAATCTCAAAAAATATTTCTCACTGTCTAGAACTGAGTAATATATATTTGGACAATTTGAAAGGTACATGGGTGCACTTGTATCCAGTATACTAGAAGTGGAACAGAAATCCTCCAATAATTCTGAAGACTTTAAGAAACATACAGAATATTATTTCCTCATGCCTTACAAAGTAGGGCAACTTCAAACAATACAAAATCACATTTTCCTACTGAATGCTTCTGTAACCTACCCCTTCCCACCACCATGGATCATGAGGTCCAGAGAAACTTGGACAAGGCATGTGACTCCTTCCTGTTGAGTCAACATAAAAAACACATCCTGGTCAACCCTCAAGGACATTGTAATATTTCTCCTTAAAGTGTCTGTTCCTCCTAATGAAAATAAATGCTATTGTGCCCTGCATTGGTATTTGTATAAAGTCTTCTTTACTTTTTTTGTAGGAAATAAAAGAATAAAACTATAGTCTCCTCATGTGGTCTTGTCTGTATTATTTACAGTAACTTTAGTTTTCAGTGGTCAACAGTCTCTGTCCATTCACCTGTGTCTCATCAAATTCATCTATTCCTTTGCCAGGCACTTTCTTGAGCTCCAAAATCACTGCAGATGGTGACTCTAGCCATGAAATTAAAAGATGCTTGCCCTTTGGAAGAGAAGCTATGACAAACCTAGACAGCATATGAAAAAGAGAGACAGGACTTTGCCAACAAAGGTCTGTAGTCAAAGCTATGGTCTTTCCAGTAGTTGTGTATAGATGTGAGAGTCAGACCATAGAGAAGGCTGAGTGCCAAATAATTGATGCTTTTGAACTGTGGTGTTGGAGAAGACTCTTGAGAGTCAAGGAGATCCAACCAGTGAATCCTAAAGAAAATCAACCCTGAATATTCATTGGAAGGACTGATGCTGAAGCTGAAGCTCCAGTACTTTGGCCACCTGATGCTAAGAGCTGACCCACTGGAAAAGACCCTGATGTTGGGAAAGATTAAGGGCAGGAGGAGAAGGGGGCAACAGAGGATGAGATGGTTGGGTAGCATCACCAACTCAATGGACATGAGTTTGAGCAAGCTCCGGGACATAGTGAAGGCCAGGGAAGCCTGGCACACTGCAGGTTCAAGGGATCAGAGTTAGACCTGACTGAGCGATTGAACAAACTTGTGCTCAGGTTTTCTTCTTAGACTCTCTTATCATGACCTCTACTCCCAGCCACTATCATCATATAGGCAAATCACATCTCTTACCCTTTCCCACCACACACTCCCTCTTGTCTCAAGACCCTTCAGCTTCTGTAACTAAGGATCCACTAGCATCTCAGAGCTCTTTCTCTAGAAGATCACAAGGACATTGCTTAGTCCACAAGGAAGAAATCAAGCTTGTGGATACAGAGGGAGAATTACTGGGTTTGAAGTCAAGACTTTAACTCTGTCCAGAAAAAACAAACTGTGCCTCCTAAACATCCTGGAAGAAATCACTTCTTGCCCTTGAAATGCAGTTTCTCAGTCTGTAAAAGGGGAATGATCCTTCTCTTGGTAGAAGTTTTGAGATTTAGTAATAGTATTTGCAAAACATGTAGCTTTTTAGCTAGTAAACATGGCTGGACAATTAATAGTAGCTAAGGGGCTTCCCTGGTGGCTTAGTGGTGAGAAATCTTCCAGCCAATGCAGGAGACATGGGTTCGATCTTTGATTCAGGAAGATCCGACATCCTGCAGGGCAACTAAGCCCATGCGCCACAAGCATTGAGCCTGTGCTCTAGAGCCAGGGAGCTGAAACTTACATGCCACATGTACTGAAGGCCTCATGCTCTACAGCTGGTGCTCTGCAACAAGGGAAGCCACAGCAACGAGAAGCCTACAAACCACAGCTAGAGTAGCCCTTGCTCACCACAACTAGGAAAAAAACCTGTACACAGCAAGGAAGACCCAGTTCAACCACTCCCCCCAAAAAGAGAACAAACTGCTCCTATTAAAAAACAAGTAGCTAGGAATAAATATCCTTGATAAATGCTAATATAAATTGAGAATTAATTATAAAAAAATGTTTATAAGTGTAAATCCCCTCCAGAGTCCTTCAATAGACTAAATAGTCAAAGGCTATATTTATTTTGTCTCCATAGGTTAAACCTGCAGTCCATATAGTACACTTCAGTCTCTGTGACCAACGGGTGGAATTGTTTGGCTTGTGACATTTGAGCATGGTTTTGAAAGTTTTCATGTATCTGAGAACACATTCATTACTGCTAATGGAGTTCAACTCAGGATCTTTTTAATGGTCAGGCTTGAAGCCTTTTCATTAAAAGATTTACTGTCTCATCAGTCATAGAGTGAATAGCTGTGCATTGTTTTGGAATAACTAATAATGATAAACATCTTAGAGAAAAATTTAGTCAGCCTAAAGTGCCCAGTAATGAGAAAAGATAATATTAGCATTTAACTTTAAAATGACCTTTTCTTCTGTCACCAGCAGTTCATCACAGTTACAATTCAATTCATTTCTTACCTGGCCATGATGAAAAGGTAACATAAAGACCTCTAAAATAGAAAAGCACAGTTGGGGAGTAGTAGGAAGCAAAAAATGACAGGGGAACATGTTGGTTTTCTAGAAGATGATACTGAATATTTCCTTATGTTGTTTTCCAGGAGTTTTGTAGTTGAGAATGTTGAGTACTCTAGGGAAAGAAAACATATATTTAATACTTATTATATCTCATTTAAGAGAGTAAAAAGCAGAGTAAGACTCAGGTGTTATGCTCAAGAACTTATTTTTTGATGAAACAAATGATTATAATGCAGGTTCTCCTGGGGATCAGCAGTAAAGAATCCCCCTGCAATGCAGGAGTGGCAGGAGACATGGGTTCCATATCTGGGTCAGGAAGATTATCTGAAAGATGGTACGGCAGTCCACTCCAGTATTCTCGCCTAGAGAATCCCATGGACAAAGGAGCCTGGCAGGCTACAGTCCATTTGGTTGCAAAGGGTGGGATGCAACTGAAGCAATTTAGCATGCATGCGTGCATGATTGCAATGCGGGGTAATAGGTGCAGTGATACAGGTGAATAGTTCCAGGTTCTTTGGGTGCATGAAAGAGGGAGCAGTCCAGGCAGAGTGTCCAGGGAAGGTTGCATAGAGATTCTGGGAGAACAACATTGAAGGAAACAATTGAATAAACTAATCTGGTAGAAATCTATGTCAAAAGTGTAAGTGGCGGTGAAATACATGTTTTAAGGATGAACATCTTGAATTGCTTTGAAACTGTTAAGCAAATCACACTGCACAGAGAAAGATTCAGGAATGTTGGTCACATACACGTTTGTCGATTTCCATTTGACTGGTTCTTGCCAGAGGTAATGTCAAACAAAAATTTAGTTTCTATTTGGATTCATTGTTCTATCGATGCCTGCTTGGTGCTGCAAAGCAGAGCTAATGACTGAATATCAGTCAGAAAGCCACACACTGTGAGAGCAGCAAGACCAAAAGCTTTGCTCTTAAAGCACCGCCTTTTCTCCAAGCCTGCATTTCCTTCATGGATTAAATACGGAGCCCCGTCTCTGTTACTCTGTATGTCTCTAGCCCTATTTTTTCCCCCACTATGTTTCTTTCTTTGCTACACTTCTGTATATTGATATCTGCTTCCCACCTGTTTCTTGCCTCCAGGAGGGACAAAATGATGTCCCTCTGTTACACTCAGTTAGGTCTCCAACTATACTGTTCTGGTCCTCTAGGGTGTCCTGATTTTGGCTGAGAACAGTAAGAGAAGAAAGAATACCTCAGACAAGGATCAGATTGTGGAAGGTGGGGGCAAGAGAGATGGATTTTGCTTTATATAGGTGAAGATATAGTCACCCCAGAATTTCCCCATATATTCAACTCATCTTTTTCCTTGCCTTCTTTTTTTTTCTTTTCTTCCCTTTTAGAATCAGTGTAAAATATACCTTTAAAGAAAATCTAACATGATAGCCTTCTCACATATTGCTCTACTTTGGCAGGTCCCCTGACCTTAAAGCAACTGTCAGCATCAATCTATTCTTCCTGACTCACTGATTTTTTTAATCCCATGGTCTTCCATCCACAGCTACTAATTGCAGCTGTCTGTCACCCCGGCATGGGCAGGAGAGCAAAGGCTGGCATTTCAGTCAGTGGGTGTGAAGATATGCAAATCTGCAAAGAGGTTCCCGGATGGAACCCTGCATCTAGCCGCTTTGTCCAGAGATCAAATATGAGTCCCACCTATTCAGCCGCAAGCCTGACGGCTTGGCAAAAAAGAGAAGCAAAGATTGGCACACTCTTGTTTTAGAGTTTACTCTTTTTTCCTCTGTCTTGCCTCTGATGTTCTGTTTCTCTCCAATGTTTTCAGCTCTTTTAACTCTCTAGTCCTTTTAGCCTGTGTTTTACTTAGAAGGCATAAAATAAGTCTTTTAAGCATCAGAACTATTTCATAAACAAAGCATTGTATTGAGGCGATTTTGCATGTTTTTCATCTACTGACGGCAGGGGGCGATATATGCAAAGAAATAAACTGCAGCAATCAGGTAGCCTTTCCAGACACCTGCAGACGTTTATAGTGCCACATTATGGAATTGCTTTAAAATGTATCATTTCTCTCAGAGGCTGCCAAATGTACGATGATGCATGTCCTCACTGAGATATACAGACAGCAAATGTCACACGCATATTCCTCTCATCGAAGACGCAATGTGTTGTAACTAATAATGATTTCTCCAAATCACAGATTAATTGGTGTGCAGTTAATTTGGCATATCTTAAATACAGCAGAATCTCCTTCACCTGAGTTCATTTAAAATAATAAAACATTTTTTTGTGTGGATAATATTGCTCGAAAGCCCCAATGACACCCTTCTCGATAACACCTCTAGTCTTCCAATGGACCAGATAAACGGGAAGTTAGTATTGACAGAAAAAAAGAAAAGAAATATGTCTTTATTTTTCTTTCCAAATAACTGACATATTTTTATTTATTCCCTCAAATGGTTAAAATCTTGCAGTATCTCACCATATAACTTAGAAAAAAGGAAAAATAAGTCCAATGGACATGAGTCAAATGAATTATAAGTACAAAAGGTAAAATGTAATACAGAGCATTATATAATTGTAAAAGCTTCCTAAAAGAGCTAGAACTACAAACTTTGAAAGGTCAGTGAATATTGAAGTGTTTTGACATACCATACAGATAAAGAGCTTCAAGGACAGGCAATTTGACTTGTTCAAAAAAGGTATTATTTTGCTAAAACATTCACTTTTGATATTTTCCCATATTACAGTTATCTGCAGACTAAATTATACAGGATAGGCATGGAGGAACTTCAAAAAGCTTCTTTTTAGCAAGCAAAGCTGATCTCCAAAATGAATTATCCAAGACTAAGGATTCATTTTTAAGTGCTGAAGTTTCTCCAGATATTCACAAGATGCCAAAGTATGAATGTTTGTTGGGAAGAACAGAACAAAAATCAAATCAATGAGAGTAATTGATTTGACTCCAGGACTAGTTTATAGAGACTTAAGATTCAACAATCTAAATATGATGTGATATTTTTTAATTAAAAAATCTCAAGAAATAAGATAATTAAAGCCACCAGTTATTAGTGATGACCCAATCAACTAATGTTGAGCCACCAATGAACAGTCATTCATGTTTACTAATGCTCCTTGTAGTTGGAAGTTTCTCAGTTTGGAGAATTTGTAAAAACTCCTATCACATTCAATATAAAACTGAACTTACTTTAATACCTTGTAATAAATTAGTTGAGTTGATTACTTATCAAAGAGATAGTCACCAACTCAATCTTCAGGAAAGTTAAAGAAAAATAACAGACTAATAAAGCAAGAGCAGAAAAAAGTAATACTTTTCATTTGTGGTGACTATAGCCCAGAGAATTGATGCTTTTGAACTGTGGTGTTGGAGAAGACTCTTGAGAGTGCCTTGGACTGCAAGGAGATCCAACCAGTCCATTCTGAAGGAGATCAGCCCTGGGATTTCTTTGGAAGGAATGATGCTAAAGCTGAAGCTCCAGGACTCTGACCACCTCATGCGAAGAGTTGACTCATTGGAAAAACCCTGATGCTGGGAGGGATTGGGGGCAGGAGGAGAAGGGGACAACCAAGGATGAGATGGCTGGATGGCATCACTGACTTGATGGGCATGAATCTGGGTGAACTCTGGGAGTTGGTGACGGACAGGGAGGCCTGGCGTGCTGCGATTCATGGGGTCGCAAAGAGTCGGACACGACTGAGTGACTGAACTGAACTGAACTGAACAGCCCAGAACACAAGAAAATGATACCATGACTGCTATTGGTTTTCATTTCTGGGACCTGCAGAATAGATTCTGATCAAAACAGATCAAGAAATATAACATTTTATATCTTAAAAAAATACTTACCATATGCTGTAAGATCCATTTATTTCAGGACAATGGATAATTGCATGAAACCTACTTCATGTAGCTTTATGTTCACTTTTGGGTGTACTAAATGGGGACTGGAAAGATACCCGAAGACACATTTCACGTCTTTGAAAGTGTGTTTAAGTTTGATGGAGGAGAGTGAGAGTGAACCAAATAATACAGCTGCATGGCAGAGGAAGAGAAAAGATTATTACTGAATGTGAACTGATTATAACTATTGTAACCCATAGGGGGAAAAAACATTAAAAGAGACTGAAATCAGAAATTTCTAGGTTTAACTATTGGCTCAGCTTCTTAGGAGCTCTGTGATCTTTGGGCTTTCTCTTAATCCCTCTGAGCCATTTATCTCATCAATATAACAGAGATAAAACTACCTTTCATTTTGTCATCATGAGGATTAATATTGACAAGAAAATGTATGTAAAAGTGCTTGACTCACAGTGAACACACAAAATTTGAACACCTTTCAAAGTCTGTGCTTCTCTAACAGCAGGCTCCGCTGTCATGATAAACTCTAATCCTGCTTCTGGGTTCAGAGGCAACAAAACAGACTCTGATTGGTTTCCCTTTCCTCCTTAATCCCATTCTGCGTCTTTGTGTTGGTTATAAGGCAGAAGTCCATTACATGGATGGGTAGGAGAGAGGTTAGTGGTCCGGGGAGTTTGATAAGAACTAGACAGTGCTTCACTCCTAGCTTATCAGGGCTACTTTGGTTTTGGGCATATGATAAATACCCAGTAGCCAGGATGGCTGAAAGGGAGCTCAGTTATAAGAAATGGTATACAAACCTTAAGAGTCAAACCGAATGACATAATACTGAATTTACAGGTGAAGGAAGGCTCTTTAGTTTATTTCTCCCCAGACTGAATATGACAAGCCAGTGTAGGACTGAGCCTGCAAAGGGGGATGGGTGGCCCCAGTTGTGTGGAAAAGGTTTCTATGTGACTGGGAACCAGGGAGATCCTGGCTCTGATGGAAAAGAAGATAGTCACATAAATTCATTCATATAACCAATATTTATGGCCCTCTTACTGTCCTGAATATTCATTGGAAGGACGGTTGCTCAAGCTCCAATACTTGGACCATCTGATATGAAAAACCAACTCTTTGGAAAAGACCCTGATGCTGGGAAAGATTGAAGGCAAAAGGAGAAGAAGGTGGTAGAAGATGAGATGGTTGGATAGCATCACCAACTCAATGGACATGAATTTGTGCAAACTCAGGAGATGGTAGAGGACAGATGAGCCTGGTGTACTGCAGTTCATGGGGTTGCAAAGAGTTGGACATGACTTAGTGACAGAACGACAGACAATACTATATCCTAGGTGCTATGATATAACTAACAATAAGCAAAATAGACCTGCATTCGTGAAACTTCTAGTGGAAGAACAGTCAGGAATCAAAGCAGCAAATATACTAGATTGTAATAAAGGATGAGGAATAAAACATGTGGTGAAAACAGAACAGACATGCCCTAGGGATGTAAAATCTTTGGAAAGCTGGGCAAGGGAGGTCCCAAGGATAGGCAACATTTGAGGCAAAATGTAAAGAAGTTGAGTGCAAGCATTGTGAGCAGAGCTGGGGAAGATAATTTTAAGCAGAGAGATTAGCAAATGCTGATCCCTGAAATAGGAGTACGTTGGATCCTATTTGAACAGAATCATTGACATCAGTTGACAGAGTGAAGCAAGTGGCAGAGATGTAAACAGGAGGTGAAGTTAGAAGGGGCAGGACAGGACCTCATAGGTGCCATCTCAATCTGGGTACCGCAGGGAACAGGCATGGATGCGTTATCAGTCAGCTACTGTCACAGTAACTCAATGTACCAAGCTGTTCCTCAATCTAATGGTTTAAAGCAGCAGTCATATCTTCTCACTGATGCATCACTGGGTGGCTGGTTGTCAGCTGATCTAATCTAGTCTCAGATAAGCTTCTTTCCAGGCAAAGATCAGGTCTAATTCTGTCTATGTATCTCTTATGCTTCTGGGACCCACAGGAAAGTGAGGCTAGGAGGTACATGATGACAAGCTCAAACGCGCAAAGATAGTTCAGGCTTCTGCTTGTGTTACATCCACTAATTTTTCATTAGCCGGAGCAAGTCACATAGCTAAGTCTGAAGTCAAGAGGCAGGAACAGGCAGTCTACCTCTAGTGGAAGAAGTGGTACATAGTAAAGGGTATGGATACAAGGACTGACTTGACCATTGGGGCTCAGAGTTCAATCTGTCATAGAGATTCCAGCAGAGGAATAGCATAACTAACTTTTAACAGAGTCTAAACCAGGTGGCCCTAGAGCTAAAGAACCTGCCTGCAGCAGACCTAAGAGACACAGGTTTGATCCCTGGGTCAGGAAGATCCCCTGGAGGAGGGCATGGCAACTCACACCAGTATTCTTGCCAGGAGAATCTCCATGGATAGAGGAGCCTAGTGGGCTACAGTCCATAGGTCTCAAAGAGTCAGTCACAACCGAAGTGACTTAGCATGCACACATCAGCTATTAAATGTAGACTGAAGGGAAGAAAGAAGACTTGAAGGAAGATAATCCAAAAGTGATGACGGGGGATAAGATTGGTGTGATAGTGTGGATGGCAGGGAATGATTGCATTCAGCTTATATTTTGAAATTATAGCATGTCACCTGTCAAAGAAAAATGGTACTGGATGAATTAAACAGACAAAGAACATGTTATTCAAGACTGTTGCAGTAGTAGAAAGAGATTGCACTCAGTTTTCTGAAAAAGATAAAAAGGTACAAGAATTTTTAAGCACTGGAATAAGCTAGTGGAAAAGTCTCTGGGAAGGGAAGTTGATCAACGTGATTAGGGCATCTATGTTTGGTTTCTGTTTGTTTTTTGTGTTTTTGGATGCACCATACAGCTTGTAGGATCTTAGTTCCCTGACCAGGGATGGAGCCCGTGGCCCCAGCATTGAGCACACTGAACCCTAACCACTGGACTGCCAGGGAATTTCCAGGCCATCTGTGTTTATAATCGTCACTTCCTGAAGTTACTCTTCTATCTCCCAGAGACTGGGAGATAAGGCACTCTCTTATTCCATGATTATATCTCAAATGACAACTCCCAGCTCCCTGAGAAAGATAGACATGGCTTTCAAAAGTTGGCAACAAATTCCCACTGAGTATTTTGTATATGGTAGTGTATATGTTTCTATGATACTCTCTCAACTGGGACTCTGTAAAAACCTAGAGGGGTGAGATGGGATGGGAAGTGGGAGGGAGGTTCAACAGGGAGTGGGCATATGTATACCTATGGCTGATTCGTGTTGATGTATGACAGAAACAAACACAATATTGTAATTATCCTTCAATTAAAAAGATAAATTGTATATTTTAGAAAGACTAGCAAGAGGCTGGGAGAAAACCTATCTACATTTCATAGGGCCAGAGAAATAATTTCTAATTACAAGTTTTCTAAAGTAAATGCTCTAAAGGGTCCTAAAGTCTAGAAGAAATCTGTCTGAAGTTCATACGGTGATGGAGTGATTATGGCCATCTTAGTCACAGTGAAAAATGGACTCTGACTCCTCTGCCTCTTAACTGGTGCCCTCAGAGCAGTTACTTAACATCTTTGTGCCTTAGTTTTCTTATCTGTTAAGTGGGCATGATAAAGCAAAAACACTTGGGAGATTATACATGGATTAAAGTAGTGAATATATATATTCTGTAGAATATATATATTCACTACTTTAATCCATATGCAGAATTCAGAACACTTTCTGGCATATAGTAGCGTTAACTACAATTATTATGGTCAAGGTAACAGATTCTCTTAAGGAGTCAGAGATTGGGTATGAGACAAAGCGAGGATGCAAGATAACATGAAAGTTCGGGGTCTGAAAAGTGAAAGTGAAAGTCGTTCAGTCATGTCCAGCTCTTTGTGACCCTGTAGATTATACAGTCCATGGAATTCTCCAGACCAGAATACTGGAGTGGGTTGCCTTTCCCTTCTCCAGGGTATCTTCCCAACCCAGGGATGGAAACCAGGTCTCCTCATTGCCGGCAGATTCTATACCAGCTGAGCCATGACGAAAGCCCAAGAATACTGGAATGTGTAGCCTATCCCTTCTCCAGCAGGTCTTCCTGACCCAGGAATCAAACTGGGGTCTCCTGCATCGCAGGTGGATTCTTTACCAACTGAACTATCAGGGAAGCCCCAATGGGTCTGAGCTTCTACAAAAATGGAGTTGTGATTCACTGAGACAGAGCAGCCAGTAGGTACAGGTTTTATAGTGTAAGAAGTGGTTGTGTGTGTGTGTTAGTTGTTCAATTGTGTCTGAGTCTTTGAGACCCCACACACTGTAGCCTACCAGGCTTCTCTGTCCATGAAATTCCCCAGACAAGAATACTGGAGTAGATTGCCATTCCCTTCTCCAGAGGATCTTTCTTATGCAGGGATTGAACCCTGGTCTCCTGCATCACAGGCAGATTTTTAACCACTTGAGCTACAGTAAGTCCAGTGAAATAGTTTAGGTTTATGAGTCATCAGAGGATGGGATGAGTTAGGTAATGTAATTTCCCTTTCTTAATAATATATATATATTCACACAGATATATATGTATATATATACACACACACACATATATATATAGTGGATTGTATTTTTAAAGTTCTGAGTGTAATGAGACTTGTTTCACTTCTTTCCTCTCTGCCCCAAATTAGACATTGGTAGTTATAGGGAAAGAGATATTAGACAAAGTCATTTATTATTGTAAACCTTAATTAAAAAGGTAGCAATTAGAAAAAATGAGGTTGTCAACCTTAATATGTATTTATTTGTTCCGTTAAAATCTCCCTTAATTCAGAAAGCATTTACTCAATTAAGTGTTCTACCTATGAAAACTAGGCCTTGTTTTGCACAGTAGTCCCAGTTCCCAGAACAATCCATGTCACACAGAGTGTGCTCAATAAATATTTATGGAATGAATGAAACTGCAGGCTGACACTTTGTATTTAGAATAGTTGTATACACATGAATATTGCTTGGTAGTACTGTGAATTATTTGATTTGCAAATGTGCAGTTCTGCTAACCTGCAATTTACCAACCAATAGGTCAATATATTAAAATTCTCAACTTGAGGCTTGCATTAGCATTTTTAGAAAAGAATATGTCCAGCAGGGTAGTTTTTATCCAAACCTCTAATAGGATTATAATATAGTAATTGTATTTTTAATGAACACGTTGAAAACATTTACAAAACAACAATTGAGATTTTACTTCATTTAGATAAAACAGTTTACATAATGTACCAGCTTGGTTTATCTTTTGGCTAAGGATTAAAATGCTACACATAATTTTGCTTAAGACTTTCTTTCATGGTATAGTCAATTCCACAGTGTGTGCATGCTAAGTCTCTTCAGTCATATGTGACTGTTTGTGATCCCATGGACTTTAGCCCACCAGGCTCCTCTGTCCATGGGATTCTCTAGGCAAGAACACTGGAGTCGGCTGCTATTTCCTTCTCCAGGGGATCTTCCTGAGCCAGAGATTGAACCCACCTCTCTTACATCTCCTGCATTAGAAGGCAAGTTCCTTACCACTAGTGCCGCATGAGAAACCCCCATTCCACAGTATCTGTTGGGAATTGGTTCCAGGACCTGCTGTAGATACCAAAATCCACAGATGCTCACATCCTGTGACTGTGGGCATTGGTATCCTGGGTTCCACAACATGGATTCAACCAACCAGGGATCATAAACAGTTCAGGATCTGAGTCTGGTTAAATCTGCTGATGCTAAGCCCACAGATATGGCAAGCTGACTGTACTAAAGCTGGTTGTCAGACTTATTTTTTATTAATATTTCTCCCATCCAACCTTCCTCCCTCCCTTCTTTTCTCCCTGTAGTCTCTTCTCCCTCTCTTCATCCCTTCCTTCTTTCTTCCCTTCCTTCCTCAACTGAATCTTCCTTTTTCCAAGAGAAAAATTTTGATCTCTGAAACAGGAAACAAATACACAGAGTTGGAAATAAAGGGTTTTTTTTTCCTAGATGTTCTAAAAGAGTTCTGAGTATCAGAATATTATTATCCTGATTCAACATTCTTAGAAGAAGCACAAATATTTTCTCAAAGAAAGAAAAGGATATTCATAGGAACTCATTGCAGATGTGTTAATATCTGAAATATTGAGTAATTGGATTATGGTGGAATTTTTTTAATCATTTGGAACTTTGGCTGATAGTCATGGCATCCTCCATTTTAAAAAAAGAAATGATTTAGAGGAGAGACACAGGAACGTATACAAACAAAACAGAAGTAGTAAAAACAATTACAATCCATTTAGCGTTTGCTTCCTCAGAACAAGTATTGCATTTAAAATCCTATAAAATACCCATATACTTTATATCGTGATTGAGAGAAGAGACTGATTATTAAAGAAACAAAAGTCAGATTTAATATTTCCCTTATAATACTAGCATAACATACTTTGTGCCCAGTATTTTATTTCTGATGCCAATATCAGGTCTGTTTTGGGCTCGTTCCTGACTGTTCTTCAGTGGAAATATACCTTCAGTGTTAAGTCCTATAGTCCTTCAGCCTCTTGTTAAGTGGTTAATGATTTGTGAACAAACATTTAAAAGCTAATTAAGGAAGCCTAAAATCCTTGTGAAAAGTTATTCCCTAGTTTGATCCAGTATTGTAAGTTGACTCTGGGTAACATATAGGATGGATGATATTTTGTTCTACAAACATCTGCACAATGTTTTCCAAGGGCCTATCAAGAAAACATCATGAAATGTGGTATTCTGATTTGGTTCTGTGGGTTTGATTACCAAGCTCCATTTTAGGTCATGATGTCTGATAGAATTCTATTTATTAGTTTGTGTTCAAAGTATAAATTTGACTTGAAGTCTGAACCTAGGTGGCTAAAAAAAAAAAAAAAAATAGGATGGGTTATATATTTCTGTCCTCTATGTGGTGTTAAAATTATTACTAAACTTTATATATTTATATTTAAGAGGTTTGATAATAGAATATGTGTGACAAGCAAAAAAATTCCTTTTGTAATTCCTTAAATTTGTGAAAGATAAACGAATATTAGAAAAAATCTTCAGTTTAGTAGAATTTTTTGAGAAACAAACACAAAATTATACCATATGTACATAGTAATTTTTATTCCATTTCCTATTATGTTCCATTAATTACTTGTTTGTCTACCAAACTGTATGCTTTAGTAGAGCACTGGGAAAGAATTAATGTTCCCCAATTTATGGTTTATTTCAATTTTCTGCATAATCTCTGACATCTCATGAGCACACATATAGATATTATTGTAATTACATGAATTATTTTCTAACTTTGGGTTTAGTTTTCCATATTCAACTCTTTGTGACCCCATGGACAGTAGCCTGCACCAAGCTCCTCCATCCATGGGATTTTCTAGGCAAGAGTTCTGGAGTGTGTTGCTGTTTCCTTCTCCATGTAAAACAATATACCACCTTTTATTTTTGGAATCAGTATTTTCGAATAAAATAGCAGCTGTTTAAACTTTAGGTCATTCCCTTGGTGTGGTGGTTTAGTTAATAACCATCAGGAAATTAATGCAGATTTCTATGGCAAAGAAATAAATTACTAGAAGTCCCAGGACTCCATTCTTATGAAACTTACCCCAGATCTCCAAATCTTTCCTTACAGTGTAGATTCTTTGCTGTGGAATTATAGGAGGAACAGAGCTCTAAGAATCCTGACTTACCGAACTTTAGGGGATAAAATCAATGAAGTAATATAAAGTATCAACAATTCTATCTCAAATGATACATTTCCTTAAGATTATTGGCCTCTGCCAGTGGCGGTATTGAAGATAAGACTTTCTACCTATTGCTCTTGAAATGCCAACTACTTTTCATCAATTGCTTCCAGAATGAGCATGCCTTTCACATCAGTGTGCCATCTGACCAAAGTTTAAAAGGCCAAGGTGACAACTACATTGTATTCCTATTAACAATGCTCCTATTGATTAGATGGTTTGGGAATAGTATTGAATGGTAAAGAAGTTTCTGCATTGTCAAGCCCTAATTTGATTTACACAGTAACCATTTTAAGGACTAGAATCGTTTTTAAATTTCTTCAGTTTCCAGAAGTAAACTCTCCTTGCTTTAGAAACACAATATCCCAATCAGCTGAATTTTTCTCAAGCACAAGATTTTGCTTATGTTATTTATTAACTGTTATATTTTTAAATAATGATGTCAGTCTGGATATTTTAAGCACAGAATTAACCCTGAATTTCCTAGCAACTAGGAATGTATTAACTTGAAGGTTATTTCAGAGTAGGTTATCTGTGTAATACTAAATCAGATATTAGAGGGCCCAGCTGGACCATCAATGAAAAGAGCTAAACTCTAGCTTTCTATTCAAAGTTTATGTAAACATGCTGCTGCTGCTGCTAAGTCACTTCAGTCACGTCCTCCTCTTTGTGACCCTAGGGTCTGCCAAGCTCCTCTGTCCACGGGATTCTCCAGGCGTGAATACTGGAGAGGGTTGCCATTTCCTCCTCCCGGGGATCTTCCTGACCTGGGATTGAACCCACACCTCTAAGTTTCTTTTCCTGGATTGGTAGGCTGGTTCTTTACCATTAGCGCCAGCTGGATGCCCAGTGAAAGTGTTAGTTGCTCAGTCATCCCACACTTTGTGACCCTACAAACTGTAGCCCTCTAGACTAATCTGTCAGTGGAATTCTCCAGGCAAGAATACTAGAGTGGGTAGCCATTCCCTTCTCCAGGGGATCTCCCCATAGAACAAATATAAAAACAAGCCCCACCCAATGATCTGGTACTGTTTAAGAAAACACTGTTTCTTATTCCTAGGCCTTGGGTAGGACATTCCACCCAAGGTGGAATGGTTCTCTGTACCCCAAAGACATCAGATAAGAACGACAGTGCTGGCAAGACTCTCCTCCCTTGATTCAGAGAAATTTCACTAGGAATCAACCATGTGTAAGCATCTTGTTGATTGAAAATATTGGGCTAGGTATATCAGATTGTGTTTTTGTTATTTTTTTTTGCCATCAGTCAATTTTATTAGTTTTATGCTTTGTGCTTTATATCATAAAAGAATTTCACACTAAAGTGGATAGAACAAATGGCAATTGTCATTGAATTTGTTCCCTATTTAGTAATTTCCCTAGAAAATCTGGTTCATTATTTTATCAGAAATAAAATCCACTATTGATTTTATGAAACTAGTCATGATTAGAAATTCAAATTTTATTATAATTTAGTGATTATTACTCTAGATGTTACTTTGTCAACAAAGGTTCATCTAGTCAAGGCTATGGTTTTTCCAGTGGTCATGTATGGATGTGAGAGTTGAACTATAAAGAGAGCTGAGCACTGAAGAAGTGATGCTTTTGAACTGTGATGTTGGAGAAGACTCTTGAGAGTTCCTTGGACTGCAAGGGGATCCAACCAGTCCATCCTAAAGGAGATCAGTCCTGGGTGTTCATTGGAAGGACTGATATTGAAGCTGAAACTCCAGTACTTTGGCCACCTGATGCAAAGAGCTGACTCATTTGAAAAGACCCTGATGCTGGGAAAGATTGAGGGCAAGAGGAGAAGGGGACAATAGAGGATGAGATGGTTGGATGGCATTACCGACTCAATGGACATGGGTTTGGGTGGACTCTGGGAGTTGGTGATGGACAGGGAAACCTGGCATGCTGTGGTTCATGGGGTCACAAAGAGTTGGACACGACTGAGTGACTGAACTGAGCTGAAGACTGGATGTGAACTATATATTTTATTGTAATGTTTATAGTTGTGAGTGTCTTTGTGGTAAGCAGTCACTGAGAAAGGTTTCTTTGATACTTGAAGATAATTTAAATTCTCTTGGAAAACCATACTAACTTTTTTGAAACTGAGTATTGTAGGCAGAATGTGCTGTGCTGTGCTGTTCTCAGTCATGAAACGCAGAGTCGTGCGTGACTCTTTGCAACGCTATGGACTGTAGCGCACCAGGCTCCTTTGTCCATGGGATTCTCCAGGCAAGAATACTGGAGTGGGTTGCCCTCTCCTCCTCCAGGGGTACTTGATGATCCATAGATTGAACCTCCATCTCCTGTATTAACAGGCAGGTTCTTGACCACTGAGCCACCAGGGAAGCCTGATAGCAGAATAACAATCCCCTAAGGTCCACACCTGTGAATATATTTCCTTTATATATTAAAAGCAAGTTTGCAAGTATGATTAAATGTAAGGACCTTCAGATGAGAGAGTAGCCCAGATTATCCATTTGGAGTCAATCCGCTCACATGACTCCTTCAAAGTAGAGCAACTTTCCCAGCTTTGGTTGGAGAGAAAGAGGTGAAAATGGAGAAGGTTTAAGGGGATGCGGTGTTGCTGGTTTTGAAGTTGGAAGGAAGGACCACAAACCAAAGAGGGTGGGTGGCTTCAGAAGGATGCAAGGTGCAGGGAAACAGGTTTTCACTTAAAGCCTGCCAAGACAGGTAACCTGCTCCCATGACACCTTGCTTTTCACCCTGTGGTGTTTTCATTCTCCCTTCTTTTCTCCTTTTGTTGTTACCTCTACTATTCCTTTAGGCAGAAACAATTTAGAAACACAAAATCAGTGCTGCCCACGTCCAGGACCCACTGCACAAAAGCAGGCCACGTAGTCACAGTGCAGACATGTTTTCAGGGCCTGAGTTGCGTTGAGACACATTCTTAGCTGCCATTGTCAGTTCTGTTAGTGCCTGGATGGGAGGTGATGGCTGACAATTCACTTTGCCTCCAGGTGCAGAAAGAGTGTCCTACTTGTCTAGGAATCCTTGTCTTGCCAACTTAACACTAATTCACTTAAGTCGTGAAAATTGTTTCATTTTATTTCAAAGACAGGAAAAATCATTTGACATTTGTTAGGTGAGCAGGTGTGGGTTGTGAAAGAATTCTTGAAAGTATTAACAAGGGAAGAAAATAGTTTTTATTTACTTTCTAAGATAGGAAAGGGGCTGGACTTTGGCCCTGAAGGTTGGGGTCTTGAGTCATTTACTGAGCTTAAAGGTCAAGGTACAGGTAAAGGGGGTGTGTTTTTATCTGTTCTGATTCACAATTGTATCCGGTCTGGCTGTGCTTCTGTGAAAAGTGTTCATTACTCGGTCATGTCTCACTCTTTGCAACCCCATGGACTAAGCCTGCTGGGCTCCTCTGTCCTGTGTTTCTCCAGGCAAGGATACTGGAGTGGGTTGCCATTCCCTTTTCCAGGGGATCTTCCCAACCTTTTTCAGATATTCTGTAACTTTTTGTCTTCAGTAATTTCCCAGTCTTTGGGTTCCTGAAAGAGACTTGACAGTGGCCTTTGACAGGCACTACTCTGTTTTGAATAATGCTATGTGGGTTTACAATTTTAGTTTGCAATCAGTTTCATTGAATAGAAAAATACATTTTTATATGACTGGTGTCATAAGATCCAAGCCTGTAACCAAGGACCTATGTAGGGATACCCTTTTTTAGAAATAAGCGTTAGACTTCTGGTATATGATTTTGCTAGATAATTATGAAACTGTGTTCTCTTTAGAAAATACTCTTTATCTCCTAGTTCTGAAATGACTATCTGTGGAGATAAATTTAAAATGTCACCATTCTAGATTTCAACTACAGATCAAATATTTGGTCTGCTAGTAATTATGCAAATGATGAAAATCAACGCATGTCAAAAATAATGTCTGATTTCTTTTAAGTCTGCTGTAAATGTCATCACCAAAGCAGTAAGAGCTCTACTATGGAAAACTTAACTTAAAAGTATCATGAGTTTGTGCACATGCACACACACATCCAGACACATACACACAAGGTTTGAAGGAAACTGTTTCAAATTTGTCTACAAACTAAATGTGTTGACAAGACTGTTCAGTGTGTTAAATGACTGTCAGCTGTAATTAGTATATGTTAAGCCATTAGACAGGTGTTACACCAGGTAGCGGATTGTGCTAAAGAAATTTATGACAGTTTCTATTGTGAGCAGAGATGAACGGTGAGCACAGAAAGTTCAACCTTTGCTAAAACATTACCTTGACTTTTGCTTTCGCTTTTCCCAGAATGTGTGTGGTTTATCTGCAAAGTGTTGCCTGCTTTTCATTTTAGTGGCAGGCTGCATTGATGGAATGCCTTGTGATTGAGCATTTATCACTGTACTGATACTGCAACACTTTAGGTAATGCATAGAAGGAGGCAACTGCTTCCAAAATCCACTGCTTCCTTATTTAGATTCTTGATGTGGTGCTTTTGTTTCCAAATGCAAAACGCATTGTTTAGTGATTTTTTTTTCTTTGTTAATGTCATTCCAATGTAGCATTTAAGAATAGTAAGTTGTGCTTAATATTTTAACTACTGGCTAAATGCAGAAAATTCAAAAAGCTGTCCTTTACATTACTCTAGCTTAAAAAATTTTTTTATTTTATTTTATTATTATAGCTTTTTATTTAACCAGGAGAACATTTCTATGTTTTTATTCTTGGTTTTCTCATTTTAAGGCACTGTTTTTAAAAATAATTATATTATTGCTATTATTTCTAATAATAGTAATCACAGTTCACATGTAGCATGACACTTTTTATGACCCAGAAGCTGTCCTAAGCACTTTCCATATTTAACTCAGCTTTAATAAGAGTACTTTGAGATCAGTGCTGTTGTTATCCCCATTTAATAGATTAGACTAAGGTAAGAAAAATAAAACTTGCCCTGCCACTGGGGGATAGAGCTTGGATCTGAACCCCAGGATTCTGGCTCCTGGGGCCATGCTTTTAACCCCTACAATAAACCCATTGACAAAATTCATTTGAACAAGATGAACAGAATGTTACGAACTGACAAAGCCATCATAATATTTTTCTTTTATGTTATTTTGAAAAAAATCCTTAATACATATTAATGCATTTTGCATGAAATTGTGTGAAAATATTTTTTAAAGTGTCTAAATAGAATTACCCAGTCTCCTTTTATTTATTAGATGTTTTTATAGTCTTCTAGTACTGTTTATTCTGTGGATGCTGCTTCATCATATAGACTTCATGTTGTTTTGTGAGGAAGGTTATATTTGCTGAAATGTTAAATGATCTTAAACTATATTGACATTTATATCAAATTTCCAGTGAAGTGAAATTTACTTCTCCTATGAAATCCCAATGTGGAATAGGCATCACATCAATTAATACATTAGCACTCTGGGATCAACACCACCTAGGTGAAATAATTCATTCAGAGGGTTTATATTCACTGTTCATGCATGAGTGCTCATTCAGTCATGTCTGACTCCTTGTGACCCCATGAACTGTAGCCCATCAGGCTCCTCTGTCCATGGAATTCTCCAGGCAAAGATACTGGAGTGGGTTGCCAGTTCCTTCTCCAGGGGATCTTCCGGACCCAGGGATCAAACCTGTGTCTCCTGCTTTGGGAGGCAGATTCTTTACCATGGAGTCACCTAGGAAGCCCCTATTTTCACTGTAGGAAAACTTTTAAATGGTAGAAATGAATTGTGAAAACTGTCATAACGTGGAGAGGCTTAACTCCTTAACTGTTTTCAGCTTAAGAAATTCTGTGGTGGGTGCGTGTATACAAGTGTCTCTTGGAGCATGTTGGGATATCAGTGGCTAAGACCTGGAGGCTCAAACGGCTCAAAGAATCTGCCTGCAACATAGGAGACCCAGGTTTGATAGGATACCAACTGAGGAGCAGGAAGAAAACTAGGACCACATGGTGACCTCCGCAGGGCAAAAGAGTAGAACTGCATGAGCTGTTCCCTCCAAACATAGCTAGGCAGTTCTGATATTCATGAGCTTAAGTATGGTTCAGATTCTTAGCAAGGCTGAGAGGGCCAACCTGGTGGGAGTACCCCAGTGACAGGTGACCTGAGTAAAGAATAAATATCTGCACGTCTAACAGGTGGTAATTTTAGACTTGTGTCTATAGTACAGACCTGTGACTTGGAAGGTGTTAAAAGGAACATACAAAAACCTGAGCATGATGTTAGTGATTTCAGTTAAACTTCCTGCTGTTCAGGATAATATGGACTGAAATACCCCAAAGGAAGATTAATAGAAATTAGCAGTGGGCTGAGCAGACTGGGACCCTGATGAAGATAAGGGCAGAGAGTACATGTGTCCTGCTCAGATATCTATTTATTCTGACCACCGAAACACCAAATCTTTCCTAAGAGCATCGTCATCCTACTAAGTTCCAGTCACTGCTAATATTGCACTAAGGAGAACAGAATTGTACACTAAGGGATGTGGTTCAGAAGTCACATCTAAAGCAGCAACATTTAGACTATTAATAAAGGTCACAGGATTATGCATCTACTCAAGCCCTGGTTAAGAGTAATACTTTGGTTAAGAAAAAGAAGTATGGCTCAAAGATTTGATGGTTAATTTACTTATAATTATTAGTTTATTATAATTTTATATATTATCTAAAATATTGTATATTAAATATTTATTATAATTATTAATTTTAAAATAGATTAAACATTTGAATTAAGATTAGATATAAATTGAGAGAAAGCCTATGACATTGTTTTTAATATAATATATTTTTCCCCTAAAATAGATTCCAGAGTATTGATTCATTTTTGGTGGGGCTCATCTTGCTGAAGCCCACAGAGAAAAGGTCAGTTCTCTGCAAAATTACTTTCATTATGTTGTCCCTGAAGGTACAAGACAAGTTAATTTAAAATTGCAATTATATCTTCACACCAAAAATATCTGAATTAAAAGCAACAAGGAGGATTTTTTTAGTTAACATTTTAAGCAAGTGAAATTAACTTAAATTTCATTAAGCCTGTCTTTTTATTTTAAGTAAATATCCAACAGGAATTTGGGTATATGAAGTAAAAATATAATACTTTTGAGATAGCTGTAAATTTAAACAACTGATCTTAATGAAAACTTAAGAAGTCAGTGAGAATGCTTTTTAAGCTTTATTGTGTATAACTGACTTATAATTGTTAAATTGCATATGTTTAAAGTATACTTTTTGATGAGTCTGAACATAATACACAACTACGGTACCATCCGGAGAAGGCAATGGCACGCCACTCCAGTACTCCTGCTCAGAAAATCCCATGGACAGAGGAGCCTGGTGGGCTGCGGTCCATGGGGTCGCTACGTACGAGCTGGACACGACTGGGCGACTTCGCTTTCAATTTTCACTTTCCACTTTCATGCATTGGAGGAGGAAATGGCAACCCACTCCAGTGTTCTTGCCTGGAGAATCCCAGGGACGGGGGATCCTGGCAGGCTGCCGTCTATGGGGCCGCACAGAGTCAGACACGACTGAAGCGACTTAGCAGCAGCAGGGTACCATCACCATGATCAAGGTGCTACAAATATTCACCACTTTAAAAAATTTCCTTGTCCTTTTATGGTTTTTGTTGTGGTTTGGCTTTGTTTTTGTGAGAAGAACACTTAACACCAGCTCTACTAATAACATATTTTAAAGTGCACATTGACATTGACATTGACATTGAAGTCGCTCAGTCGTGTCCAACTCTTTGCAACCCCATGGACTGTAGCCTACCAGGCTCCTCTATCCATGGAATTTTCTAGGCAAGAGTACTGGAGTGGGTTATTAACTATAGATAATAAGTTGTAAAGCAGATTTCTAGAACTTATTTCTTTTGCATAAGTGAAGCTTTATACCCCTGAACAACAATTTCCCATTTATTGCAAACTAATTTCATAAAAATTTTGCAACCCCATGGACTGTAGCCTACCAGGCTCCTCTATCCATGGAATTTTCCAGGCAAGAGTACTGGAGTGGGTTATTAACTATAGATAATAAGTTGTAAAGCAGATTTCTAGAACTTATTTCTTTTGCATAAGTGAAGCTTTATACCCTTGAACAACAATTTCTCATTTATTGCAAACTAATTTCATAAAAATATAACATCTATTTTTTAATAGGCAAACAACTACATTTACAGTTGAAACAATAATCTTGTTGATTACACAGTAGAGCTCTATCTCATTTTAATTTACCATTTGCCATTAACAGTTCTTCTATAACATTGTGTTTTAGGAAATTTTCTCCATAGCAAGGAAAAAGAGGAAAAAGATTTGTTGGATTTATTATGTGCTGAAAGTGAAAGCCTGTCACTAAGTTGTGTCCGACTCTTGGGACCCCATGGACTGTAGTTCTCCGGTCTCCTTTGTCCATGGGATTTCCTAGGCAAGAATAATGGAGTGTTGCCATTTCCTTTTCCAGGGGACCTTCTCTACCCATGGACTAAACCCACATATCCTGCTGCAGTCCTATTCTTTACCACTGAGTCACCAGGGAAGCCCCCTGTTATGTGCTAATGTCTTACATATATTGTCTCAGTTATCACAGTGAAAATGGAAGCTCAGAGATTAAACAGTTTACCCAAATCACAAACATACTAAAGGGATTTCTAGACAAGCTTTTTATTCAAGTCTGTCACACTCCACATGTGTGCTCTGCGTCGCCATCTGAGACAGTTTCTCCTGGGTCACTCCTACTGGCAATGTCACCACGGCCACCTATGTGCTTGTCTCCAGCTGTCTGTCCAGGATTCCGAGCCTATCATAGAAACTCCAACCAGGCTGCCTGCCAGGCAGCACAGCTACGGGAGCTTGTCAACAGCACAACTGTGCACAGTTCCATGCAGCAGCTCACAACCAGAGATCATTGTGAAATCTTTTCTCTGTTTCATTTCCAAGAGCATCCAGAGAGTTACAAAGACATGCAAGATTTTCAGATATTAACCTACACACTCCCGCACCAGCCAACCAGCTTAGGAAACAAAATGATCTCTAGTCCCTGGAGAAAATTCCTGATCACAATTACACTCCTATATTGTAGTATTTATATTTTCCAATAACCATAGCAGAGATACAGTGATGGTTAAGGGAAAAAGGGAGGGAGAAATTCAGATTCTCTAGGGATCAATTTCATCAAATGTTAGTGAGGTCAGATATTGAGTAATCACACTATAGGAAAATATGATATCAATAAGCAGAAACCTCCTACAAAACAATTACATTTGATCCTCCTTGTGGAAAATTAATCATACACGGGGGCCTAGTGGTGATAAGCAAACAGCATATATTGTCACTCTATCAGAGAGTGGCATGGATATACTACTGTCTACTTTAAAAGCCTGGATGGATATTCAGTGGTAGCTGCCATTATCATTAGAAAACACTTCTTTACCACTCACTGTTCTAAACCTTGTAATTGCCCTTTTTAAAAAATCTCTCCTACTTAGCATAATGTCTGAGGTTTATTGGTATTGTTGCATGTATCATTAGTTTATTCCTTTTTATTCTTGAGAATTCCATCATAAGGACATATCACATTTTGTTTGTCCATTTACAAGTTGGAGCACATTTGGATTGTTTCCAGTTTTGAACTATTTCAAGTAACATTGCTCTGAATATTTAAGTACAAATCTTTGCACAAGTGTGTTTTTCTAACCTATCAAGGAGTGAAATTCTTAGATCATCTTATAACTTTTTAAAAAACCAAAAGACGTCTTTTTCCAAATTAGCTGTAACTTTTTGCATTCTTACCAGCAGTGTAAAAAAATTTCCAGTTTCCTTACATCCTCATGAATATCTTAGGGCTGTAAGTCATTTCTTTTTTAGCATTATAATAGTTATGTGAAGGTATCACACTGTGGTTTGAGCTGTCGATTCCATTATGAATAATAGTCTTGAGGTTCTCTTCACTACATATTTATCCTTTGTATATCTTATTAGTTGAAGTGTCTGTTCAGATATTTTTGTCCATTTTTTAAAAATTAGATTGTGGTCCAGTGGTGATGGTTGAGTTGTAGAGTTTATTATGTATTCTGGACAGAAGTCTTTTATCAGAAATATGCTTTGCAAATACTTTGCTTTTCTGTGGACTTTTTGTTTTCTTAATGATGTCTTCTGAAGAGCAAGATATATACATTTTTATGGTCTAGTTTACTTTTTTTTTCCTTTTAGTACACTTAAACATAGGTCTGTGATGCACTGTAAGCTTGTGTGTGTGTGTGTGTGTTTGGTGTAAGGTAAAGGGGTAAAGGTTGTTTCTCTTCCCCACTATGTGGATTTCCAATTCTCTAGAGCTATTGTTTTAAAACATATTCTTTCTCCATTGAATTACCTTGGTGCTTTTGTTGAAAATCAATTTTATATATGTGGATTTTTTTACTGGATTCTTTATTCTGTTTCATTTATTGACTGTCTCCCCTTAAATTAATATAATACTATATACCTTTCAAGTAAATTGTGATATCAACTAGTGTCTTAGTATCATTCTTTTAAAAAATTGTTTGTATATTCTAG
>SJXQ01001399.1:347177-374186 GCA_006408695.1 Aepyceros melampus | reverse complement strand
TAAAAAAGAAATGAGCTACCATGAAAAGACATATAGAAAACTTAAATACATATCACTTTTGAGTTCTTATGGAGGTTTTATTACATAGGTATGTTTAAGTCACTCATTAACATAACAAAAGATAATTTTATCACTGATCATTTAGGAAATTCAAAGGATTTTGAAAGCTCTGTGTCAGAAACTGGGACAGAGATGAAATATGTACTTCTTAATATAAATCATAATATCACAATACTTTCTGAAGGTCAGATCAAATTAAATCAGCTCTAAATGGGCTTCCCTGGTGGCTCAGAGGTTAAAGCGTCTGCCTGCAAGGCAGGAGACCCAGGTTCAATCCCCGGGTCAGGAAGATCCCCTGGAGAAGGAAATGGCAACCCACTCCAGTATTCTTGCCTGGAGAATACCATGGACGGAGGAGCCTAGTAGGTTACAGTCCATGGGGTCGCAGAGGCGGATACGACTGAGTGACTTCATTCACTCAAATATAAAGTTTGTGTCTCTCCTGAAGGATCATGCTCAACTCAGATGATCTCAGACTTTACAGAGACTCCAAGTGTTTTCTGAGACTCATGACTGTAGCTCAAGGATATACTAGATACATATTACAAAGACTGGTAGCCTTGGGAACATGTGATCTTCCATGAGACCTAGATATTCAAGAAGACTTATCTGTTAAATTCTTAACCATAAATATACAGTTACAAGACAGAAATATAGGTCTCTGAAAATTTACTTATGAACTGAGTTAATATAGTCTCCAACACTTTCAGTTCAGTTCAGTTCAGTCACTCAGACGTGTCCGACTCTTTGTGAGACCATGAACCACAGCACGCCAGGCCTCCCTGTATATCACCAACTCCTGGAGTTCATCCAAACCCATATCCATCGAGTAGGTGATGCTATCCAACCATCTCATCCTCTGTCATCCCCTGCTCCTCCTGCCCTCAATCTTTCCCAGCATCAAGGTCTTTTCAAATGAGTCAGCTTTTCGCATCAGGTGGCAAAAGTATTGGAGTTTCAGCTTCAACATCAGTCCTTCCAATGAAACCCAGGACTGATCTCCTAGGATGGACTGGTTGGATCTCCTTGCAGTCCAAGGGACTCTCAAGAGTCTTCTCCAACAACACAGTTCAAAAACATCAGTTCTTCGGCTCTCAGCTTTCTTTATAGTCCAACTCTCACATCCCTACATGACCACTGGAAAAACCATAGCCTTGAGTAGACGGACATTTGTTGGCAAAGTTTAGGGCTTGGCTGATGGCTCAGTTGTAAGAATGTGCCTGACAGTGCAGGAGACCCAGGTTCAATCGCTGGGTTGTCCCTGGAGAAGGAAATGGCAAAGAGTAGGACATGACCTAGTGACTAAACAACAACAGAACGCTCCAACACATTAAGCTTCTTGATCAAGACTCTGCCAGATACCTTAGACTCATTATCTTGCTGCATAAATGTCCATCTTCTAATTTCCATTTACAGTGCACCAATTTTTTTTTATATTTTAGTATTTAATTTTATAACCAGTAAAAATTGAAGAATAGTTAATTTACAATGTTGTCTTAGGTTCAGGTATACAGCAGAGTGACTGTTTATATATATATATAAAGAAATAGAGGAAAGAATGGAATGGGAAAGACTAGAGATCTCTTCAAGAAAATTAGAGATATCAAGGGAACATTTCATACAAAGATGGGCTCGATAAAGGACAGAAATGGTGTGGACTTAACAGAAGCAGAAAATATTAAGAAGAGGTGGCAAGAATACACAGAAGAACTGTACAAAAAAGATCTTCACTACCCAGATAAACTCCATGGTGTGATCACTCAGCTAGAGACAGACATCCTGGAATGTGACGTCAAGTAGGCCTTAGAAAGCATCACTATGAACAAAACTAGTGGAGGTGATGGAATTCCAGTTGAGCTGTTTCAAATCCTGAAAGACGAAGCTGTGAAAGTGCTGCACTCAATATACCAGCAATGTGGAAAATTCAGCAGTGGCCACAGGACTGGAAAAGGTCAGTTTTCATTCCAATCCCAAAGAAAGGCAATGTCAAAGAATGCTCAAACTACTGCACAGTTGCACTCATCTCACACGCTAGTAAAATAATGCTCAAAATTCTCCAAGTCAGGCTTCAGCAATATGTGAACCGTGAACTTCCAAATGTTCAAGCTGGTTTTAGAAAAGGCAGAGGAACCAGAGGTCAAATTTCTAACATCCTCTGGATCATCGAAAAAGCAAGAGAGTTCCAGAAAATCATCTATTTCTGCTTTCTTGACTATGGCAAAGCCTTTGACTGTGTGAATCACAATAAACTGTGGAAAATTCTTCAAGAGATGGGAATACCAGACCACCTGACCTGCCTCTTGAGAAACCTATATGCAGGTCAGGAAGCAACAGTTAGAACTGGACATGGAACAACAGACTTGTTCCAAATAGGAAAAGGAGTACGTCAANAAAATCATCTATTTCTGCTTTCTTGACTATGGCAAAGCCTTTGACTGTGTGAATCACAATAAACTGTGGAAAATTCTTCAAGAGATGGGAATACCAGACCACCTGACCTGCCTCTTGAGAAACCTATATGCAGGTCAGGAAGCAACAGTTAGAACTGGACATGGAACAACAGACTTGTTCCAAATAGGAAAAGGAGTACGTCAAGGCTGTATATTGTCACCCTGCTTATTTAACTTCTATGCAGAGTACATTATGTGAAATGCTGGGCTGGAAGAAGCACAAGGTGGAATCAAGATTGCCAGAAGAAATATCAATAACCTCAGATATGCAGATGACACCACCTTTATGGGAGAAAGTGAAGAAGACCTAAAGAACCTCTTGATGAAAATGAAAAAGGAGAGTGAAAACAGTTGGCTTAAAGCTCGACATTCAGAAAACGAAGATCATGGCACCTGGTCCCATCACTCCATGGGAAATAGATGGGGAAACAGTGGAAACAGTGTCAGACTTTATTTTTTGGGGCTCCAAAATCACTGCAGGTGGTGACTGCAGCCATGAAATTAAAAAATGCTTACTCCTTGGAAGGAAAGTTATGACCAACCTAGATAGCATGTTCAAAAGCAGAGAGATTACTTTATCAACAAAGGTCTGTCTAGTCAAGGCTATAGTTTTTCCAGTGGTCATGTATAGATGCAAGAATTGGACTGTGAAGAAAGCTGAGCACCGAAGAATTGATGCTTTTGAACTGTGGTGTTGGAGAAGACTCTTGAGAGTTCCTTGGACTGCAAGGAATTCCTACCAGTCAATTCTAAAGGAAATCAGTCCTAGGTGTGCATTGAAAGGACTGATGCTAAAGCTGAAACTCCAGTACTTTGGCCATCTCATGTGAAGAGTTGACTCATTGGAAAAGACTCTGATGCTGGGATGGATTGGGGGCAGTAGGAGAAGGGGACGACAGAGGATGAGATGGCTGGATGGCATCACCGACTCAGTGGACATGAATTTGAGTGAACTCCGGGAGTTGGTGATGGAGAGGGAGGCCTGGTGAGCTGGATTCATGAGATGGCAAAGAATGGGGCACTACTGAGTGACTGAACTGTACTGATGTTCTTTTTCAGATTCTTTTTTATCATGGCTATTATAAGATATTGACTATAGTTTCTTGTGTATACAGTAGATTCTTGCTGCTTATCTATGTTATATATAGCAGTGTATATATGTTAATCTCAAACTCCTGATTTATCCCCACTTTCCCCTTTGTTAACCATACATTAGTTTTTTGTGTCTGTGAGTTTTATTTTTGTTTTTTAAATGAGTTCATTTATATAGGGTTTTAGATTCCACATATACATGATATCATATGATATTTGTCTTTGTCTGAGTTACTTAATGTGATAATTTCTAGGTCCATCCATATAGCTGCTGCTGCTGCTTCTAAGTCGCTTCAGTCATGTCCTACTCTGTGTGACCCCATAGACAGCAGCCCACCAGGCTCCCTGTCCCTGGGATTATCCAGGCAATAACATTGGAGTGGGTTGCCATTTCCTTCTCCAATGCATGAAAGTGAAAAGTGAAAGTGAAGTCACTAAGTCGTGTCCAGCTCGTAACAACCCCATGGACTGCAGCCTACCAGGCTCCTCCATCCGTGGGATTTTCCAGGCAAGAGTACTGGAGTGGGGTGCCATTGCCTTCTCCGATCCATATTGCTAGAGATGACATTATTTCATTCTTTTCTATGGCTGAGTGACATTCCATTGTGTGTGTGTGTTTGTGTGAGATCTGTATCCATTCATCTGTTGATGGACATTTAGGCTTCTTCTATGTCTTGCTATTGTAAATAGTGCTACTTTGAACATTGGGGTGCATGTATGTTTTCAAGTTAGAGTTTTCTCCACATATGTGCCCAGGAATGGATTACAGAATTGTATGAGTAACCCTATTTTTAGTTTTTAAAGGAATCTTTATCCTGTTCTCCATAGTGGCTGTACCAATTTACATTCCCACCAACAATGTAGGAGGGTTCCCTTTTCTCCACACCCTCTCCTGCATTTATTATTTTTAGATTTTTCAATGAGATCATTCTTACTCGTGTCAAGTGATACCTCAATGTAGTTTGATTTGCATTTCTCCAATAAATTGTGATATTGAGTATCTTTTCATGTACCTTGATCAGCTGTATGTCTTCTTTGGATAAATGTTTATTTGGATCTTCTGCCCATTTTTTTGATTGAGTTGCTTGTTTTTTTAATAATAAGTTTTATGAGCTGTTTATATAGTTTGGAAATTAACCCACTTTTCATTGTATTATCTGAAAATATTTTCTCCCTGTCTGTAAGTTGTCTTTTCACTTCGTTTATGGTTTCCTTTGCTTTGTGAAAGCTTTTAAGTTTACTTAGGTCCCATTTGTTTATTATTGTTTTTATTTCCATTTTTCTAGAAGACAGATTAAAAATTTGCTGTAATTTATATCAAAGAGTGTTCTTCCTGTGCTTTTCTCAGGAGTTTTTTAGTATCTAGTTTTACATTTAGATGTTTAATTCATTTTGAGTTTATTTTCATATATGTTAAAGATTGTTCAAATTTCATTCTTTTACATGAATGTCCAGTATTTCCAGGACCACTTATTGAAGATATTGTTTTTGTTCAGTGTGTATTCTTGCCTCCTTCATTGTAGATTAATTCACCATGAGTGTGTGTGAACTTCCGGGCTTTGTGTTCTGTTCTGTTGATCTATATTCTGTTTTTATGACAGTACCATACTGTTTTGATTTCTGTGGTTTTGAAGTATAGTCTGAAGCCACAGTGCCTGATTCCTCCAGCTCCATTCTTTTTAAGATTGTTTTGACTTTTGGTATATTTGTGTTTGCATACAATCTTTTTACATTTTTTGTTCTAGTTCTGTGAAAAATGCCATTAGTTATTTTATAGGCATACCATTGAATCTGTAGATTATCTTGGGTAATATCAATATCTTGGGTAATATCAATCAATATCAATTCTTCCAGTCCAAGAACACAGTACATCTCTCCATCTGTTTGTGTCATCTTCAGTTTCTTTTATTGCTGTCATAGTTTTCAGAGTACAGATCTTTTGCCTTTTAGGTAGGTTTACTCTTGGGTATTTTATTCTTTTTGATGTTATGGTAAATAGGGTTGGTTCCTCAATTTTTCTTTCTGATACTTTGTAGTTAGTGTATAGAAATGCAACAAATTTCTGTATATTAATTCTGTATCAAAAAATTTTATTGAATCATTGATGAGCTCTAGTAGTTTTCTGGTAGCATCTTTAAGATTTTCTGTGTATAGCATCATGTCATCTGTGAACAGTAACAGTTTCACTTATGTTCCATTTTAAATTCTTTTATTGCTTTTTCTTCTTTGACTGTGGTGGCTGGGACTTCCAAAACTACATTGAATAGAAATGGTGAAAATGGACATCCCTGTCCTATTCCCGATATTAGAGGAAATGCTTTCATCTTTTTTACCATTGACTAGGACATTAGATGTGTGCTTGTTATATGTGGCTTTTATTATGTTGAGGTAGGTCCCTTCTATGCCTACTTTCTGGAGAGTTTTTATCATAAATGGATGTTGAAGTTGTCAAAAGATTTTTCTGCATCTATTGAGAAGATTGTATAGTTTTACTTTTCAACTTTTCAATAGGGTGTATCACATTGATTAATTTGTAAATATTGAAAAATCCTTGCACCCTCCCCCCTCCAAGATGAACCAGTTGGTTCATGATATATGATTTTTTTTTTCATGTATTGTTGAAATTGGTTTGCTTGTATATTGGTGAGGATTTTTACATCAGTGTTCATCAGTGATTTTGCAGTGTACCAACTCTTAACACTATTCTTAACTGATACTACTAAGCTCACAAACTTCAGAACCTTTTATTCTACCCTCTCCACTTTTCCAGAGGGAAATCATGCCTTAGTAAGTCTCACAGCATGGAAGAGCCAGGCAGAAAACAAGCACTCTTTGGAGGCAGAGAGCCATGTCCCTCTCAAAAGAGAAAAAATGCAGATGACACCACCCTTATGGCAGAAAGTGAAGAGGAACTAAAAAGCCTCTTGATTAAAGTGAAACAGGAGAGTGAAAAAGTTGGCTTAAATCCAACATTCAGAAAACAAAGATCATGGCATCTGGTCCTATCACTTCATGGGAAATAGATGGGGAAACAGTGGAAACAGTGTCAGAGTTTATTTTTTGGGGCTCCAAAATCACTGCAGATGGTGACTGCAGCCATGAAATTAAAAGACGCTTACTCCTTGGAAAGAAAGTTATGACCAACCTAGATAGCATATTGAAAAGCAGAGAGACATTACTTTGCCAACAAAGGTCCATCTAGTCAAGGCTATGTTTTTTCCAGTAGTCATGTACGGATGTGAAAGTTGGACTGTGAAGAAAGCTGAGTGCCGGAGAATTGATGCTTTTGAAGTGTGGTGTTGGAGAAGACTCTTGAGAGTCCCTTGGACTGCAAGGAGATCCAGCCAGTCCATTCTAAAGGAGATCAGCCCTGGGCGTTCTTTGGAAGGAATGATGCTAAAGCTGAAACTTCAGTTTAGCCACCTCATGTGAAGAGTTGACTCATTGGAAAAGACTCTGATGCTGGGAGGGATTGGGGGCAGGAGGAAAAGGGGACGAAAGAGGATGAGATGGCTGGATGGCATTACTGACTCGATGGATATGAGTTTGAGTAAACTCCAGGAGATGGTGATGAACAGGGAGGCCTGGCGTGCTGCAATTCATGGGGTCACAAAGAGTAGGACACGACTGAGCAACTGAACTGAAGAGAATTATACTAATTTATTCCTCTCTCTGTGGAGAAGCAGTTGAGCAGTGGAAGGCTAAGAATGTTTTGCTAACAAAACTCTATGTAGAAGTAGTCATTAGGATTGGAAACGCAGCATTCCTTTCTAGCAGAATTTATGGTCACACAGATTCCCACAAATAATTGCATTCTCACCTCTCTTTGTGAAATACTGCCAATATTCAGTTCTGGGTAAATCCCACTGTCAATATTTTTGGTTCGCATCTTCAGCCTGCAAAAATTTGCTAGGAAAAAAATATGTCATGAATATATTAATCCATTACCTATATCTGTTTGCTGTGGTAATGCTGAAATATGTCAGAATGTGATTGTTGTTAATTGTGGAGCATGCTCAGAGGAGTTCTTTCTTCTCTTGACTGATCTCTTCTATAGAGCTGGTACTTGTCTTATCTTCCAGTGTTAGTTTACTCCATCAGTCATTGGAAGTGTGTTCCATGTCCTTAGGTATCCAGTTATTGACACGCTAACCTCAGATGGCTGTTTATTTCCCCTAAGGCTTTTCATTCTGACCCTTTTCTTCCTCTCTCAGAGAAAAATTTCCTCCTCTTTGCAAAGTCAATACCTCCATATACATTTGTCTACAGAAGATAACCATTCTCATGTGCTAAATTTGTATCTCTCTATGCCATTGTATATTTTTGACATAAATGGTGATTTATTACATAACCTCATTTTTTCTTAATGTTTCCCTGTCAGTAGTGCTTGCTGTTGCTGCTGCTGTTTCTGTCTAAACATCCTAAAAAAATCTTCAGAAGACAAAACACTGGGATGTGCCTTAGAGATTTTTCTTTTCCTTTTTTTTTTTAATGTGAACATCTTATATACCATGTTAAGTTTAAATATGCTTAAAACCTTGTCATAAATAAAGAATAATGTATGAATTCTTAATTCACAAAAAGCTCTGGTTGTTAATCACTTGAGATGTAAAAGTACCCACAGGTTATATTTCTTTTTTTGCTTTCTGTGTCACTGCGGCCCTGTTGTTCCCAGCCTTGTTAGAAAAGCTCTGTGCTTTTGATAATCAGTTTCAACCATCTCTCCCTACTGCAGTGGTTCATTAAAAACATGCTTCTGGCAACCTGTAAGCCCAACTACAATGCAAAGTTTTTATTGTTCTTCAGCAGCGATATGGAAAGTGATTCCAGCACAGAGGAAAGCAGAGCTAAATTGTAGGGAGGGAATGAGAGTGGGAGCTAGGTCATAGCTGGAGGGAACATGTGGGTTCCTGGCTAATGTCATCAGATGGTCCTGAAGTCATATCCCTTTTATCTTTCCAGGTATTTGAATTAATACATTCACTGTATTTGTCAAGACAACTTTGAGTTATTTTCTGACACTTGGAAATACAGTGTGCTGAGAAATAGAAACATTGGTAGAGAGAGGAAATTTTGGTAACTGAAAAGCCCCCCATCAAATATGGAATCAGTTCAGTCAAGGCATAATTGATGGCAGGAGGAGTATCTTTCCCTCAGAGCAGAAAGTTAATGATCTTTCTTATGAGGAGTAAAGCAACTGTTTATACTGATGGCTGTTGTATCTCTGGAACTAGATACTGGGCTGAATAATGTTAGGAATTAGGAAACTTGTCTAATGCTTGCTGCCTGCGGGAAAGTATTGGAGGAAACGAGATCTGACCTTTGGTCTTGATTTACCTAACTAAAGGAAGAATGTGGTTACAATTTTGATGGCCAGCAGCCCATGATGACTGAGCAATGGATAATCATATGGGGCAGTCCACAGCCCTTAGCACGTGGCCCTTGAGGGGCACCATTACCGTACAACCTGTTAATAGACAAATTGTACATTAAGATAGTTTGGTATTTCCAAAAACTGGTATAGGGATATAACTTGTTCTGACTAGTTACTTCTTTTATAAGGTGCTGAAATATATAGGAAGAAAGAGGTTCTCATGTTTTGAGACTGTGATCACAATGAGTCGTGAAAGTCTGCAGACAGAGGAACTTCCTCTGCCACTATTAATCAGTTGAGTTAATACTACGGTAAACAGAGGGGAACACAAGCAAAAAGTATCACAGCATAAATGTCTATGGTACTTTTTGGGTAATCATTTCTACCCACAAGTCCTTCTCAGAAATCCCTGCCTGGAGTCTCTTCTAAGTGGTCAGTCAGCTTCTTTAGTCAACAAATCATTTAACCTATAATGGGAGCTGCTGCTGCTGCTGCTAAGTCGCTTCAGACGTGTCCGACTCTGTGCGACCCCATAGACGGCAGCCCACCAGGCTCCCCGGTTCCTGAGATTCTCCAGGCAAGAACACTGGAGTGGGTTGCCATTTGCTTCTCCAGTGCATGAAGGTGAAAGGAGAAAGTGAAGTCGCTCAGTTGTGTCTATTCTTAGCAACACCATGGACTGCAGCCTACTAGGCTCCTCCACCCATGGAATTTTCCAGGCAAGAGTACTGGAGTGGGGTGCCATTGCCTTCTCCATATAATAGCTATATAATGGCTATATAGTAATATAGAACATAAATAACATGGCTTGAGAATTTGAGCTGAGCCCATTGACAGCTTCTGTTTGGTAGCCAGGTCCAAGAGATGTAGCAGAAATCTAGATTGTAGGAGATCCTTGATCTGAAGGATCTGGTAGTTGTTGACATGTGACAACTGTAATAGAGGCAAAGGTAATCTTTTGTCAAAACTTATCCGTTAGAAAATTGTCATAACATGACTCATGCTGCCAGAACAAGATATTTACCAAGGTGTTAATGAAGTATTTAGCACCCTTTTTAATTCTGGTGCCCTTGTGTAGTGCACAACCTTTACAACTGAACATTCTGGAATTGGTTATGAAATGTGAAGCCACATGGACATGAAAATTGGAAATCAGCCTTGGCTGAAGCATAGTGTGTTTGGGGAACACTAAGTAGCTCAGTGCAATTTTTGTTATTCAGTCGATAAGTCATGTCTGGCTTTTTGCAATCCCATGGACTATAGCACACCAGGCTTCCCTGTCCCTCACCATCTCCTGGAGTTTGTCCAAGTTCATGTGCATTGAACCAGTGATGCCATCCAACCATCTCATCCTTTGCCACCCTATTCTCCTTCTGCCTTTAATCATTCCTAATATCAGAGTCTTTTCTAATGAGTCAGCTGTTTGCATCAGGTGGCCAAAGTACTGGAGCTTCAGCTTCAGCATCAGTCCTTCCAGTGGGTATTCAGGGTTGATTACCTTTAAGATTGACTGGTTTGATCTCCTTGTTGTCCAAGCAATTCTCAAGAGTCTTCTCCAGCACCCCAATTCAAAAGCGTCAATGTCTTCAGTGTTCTCCTTCTCTGTGGTCCAACTCTCACATCCACACATGGCTACTGGAAAGACTATAGGTTTGAACATACACACCTTTATCAGCAAGGTATATCTTTGCTTTTTAAAACACTGTCTAGGTTTGTCATAGAGTTAAGCTATATGGAAAGGCTTATCACATCCTCTTTTCCAGATAACAGAAATCAATCACAGTATTAAAGACCTTCTGGCTGTCATCAGAAGTTTAAACATTACACTGTAAGCAATGGCTAGCCAGTAAATATTTTAAAATGGGAAGTCAGGCTGTGATTCACAGACCTGGGTATTGAGGACAGTATTGAAACACCCATTCATTTTGGTGGTGTTGTTAGTATCACAAGTAGTATTTCCTAACATCTATCTTTTCTAGGGCTTTAATTCTTGGCTCTGTATCAGAACAGTGGTTTTTAGAGGACTTTTTGGAGAAATATATGTTGGTTTCAGATCATGTAACCTAAAGTGTTTAAAATAAACTGTTTATAAAATTAAAATATTATTAATTGAAAATAAAATATTATAAAATTTATTAAAAAACACATATGGACATAGTTACATATACTTGGAAAAATAAGAGAAAATTATATATGAATGTTAGTGATATGAGCTATTATAATAGACAACTTGGAAAGAAAAGAAAAAAAACAGTTATATTGGAGTTGTCAATCCTGAGATCTGATTCAATGCCAGACTTTAATAAATGATGTCAAAATTATAGGCATCCAAAAAGCACATATGAAATACAAAGTCAAGGGTAGCTTACCGGACCATATATTCTTACATTAGATGTGTCTTTTTGGCCCAGCGTATTTGAAGTCTTAGGTGCAGTTTGTGGCATTCCTTTGACTGTAGGGAGACTTTCAGCTCTACCAGTTGATAGCCCAGAGTTGTATAGCTTAGGTGACACTGAGAACATCCAGCTGACAAAGCAAATATGGCATCTGCTTTGACCTCTTCCCAGTATTGTTCCCATCTTCCACAGGAAGAGAGTGGATCTGACCTATTGCTTAAACTCTTTTCTTCCAAAAATATCTTGGAAACATTCTGAATTATTCATTAAATAAAGCAAGTCTTATGATCAGGAAATTTCTGATCATGAAATCACAGATGGACCAACCTGATGTAAACCTGGGAAATAAGATGACACCTTTGGGTAAGTGTGAAGTGGGAAGTTTTTCTATCCTGAGAGAACTGATAGAAGGAATATAAGGAAGTCAGTTCTTCACTGACTCTTTAGCATATCGACTGCAGCTTGATTGACTGTGCTTTAGGTTTTAGACAATTTTAGCATCATGATATAAATCAGTATGTCTCTCATATTTAAAAATGTTTTCTTTTCAATTGATGATTGCTTGTCTTCTCTTTGAGAAAAAAATTAAATGTCTACATTCTGAGCGAACATACGGTGTGGTTTAAAACTGCTAGCAAATAACTTACATAATTGGACAACCCATTATCTGATTATTATTATTATTATTGCTTACCACAGATATAGCATTTGACGAAAACGGTATTCACTCAAAGTAACTGACAAGCATTAATTACTTAATGTGTTCATGTTCTTTATGGATAAGTTAAATATAGTTGAATATATATATATATATATATATATATATATATATATGAATCTACACACACACATACTTCCAGGATTAATGGAAGTTCCAGGAACAAGAGAAAATATTTGTTGTGGGCTGAATATGCATATAGTAATGTATATAAAATGCCTCCAAAATAATATCAGTTTTCTTTCAGAAATAATATTCTCAGTAATAACACTTGTAGTCACAGTTAGACACATTTTAGCATAAAAATTATTTTAGTTTGCAATTAAACTTTTGTGATCATTTCTTTCAGCTTTATTGAAGTATAATTGAAAAAAATTGTATATATTTAAGTTGTAAAATGTGATTTTTAAAAGACAATTATTTAGAGAAGATTTAGGTTCACAGAAAAACTGAAGAAGAGGTTCAGACATTTCCCATATACACCCCCTTCCCCCGCTGACACACACCTGCTGCTAAGTCACTTCAGTCGTGTCCAACTCTGTGCGACCCCTTAGATGGCAGCCTACTAGGCTTCCCTGTCCCTGGGATTGTCCAGGGAAGAACACTGGAGTGGTTGCCATTTCCTTCTCCAGACACATGCCTAGCCTTCTGCAAAACCAACATCCCCTCGCTAGAGTGGTACATTTACAATTGATGAACTACATTGATATGTCATTATCACACAAAATTCATAGCTATTGTTATAGATCATTCTTGGTGCTGCACTTTATCTTTCAATGGATTTGGGAAAGTGTGTCATGACAAATATCCATCATTATGTTATCACACAGTACCTACTGCCCTAAAGATCCTCTGTGCTTTGCTATCCAGCCCCCACCCACCTCCACCTCTAGGCAATCACTGCTTTTTTTCCTCTCTTCATAGTTTTGCCTTCTCCAGCATATCATAGAGTAGAAATCATACAGTATGTAGTCTTTTCCGATTGCCTTCTTTCACTTTGTAATATGCATTTAAAGTAGCGCCATGTCTTCTCATGGCTTGATAGTGCATTTCTTTTTAGTAGTGAGTAATGTTGCATTGTCTGTGTGTACCTGTGTTATAATCCATTAAGACCTTGAGGCTGGGAAAGATTGAAGGCAGGAGGAGAAGGGGACATCAGAGGATTAAATGGTTGGATGGCATCACTGACTCAATGGACTCGATGACTAAATTTGAGCAAGCTCCAGGAGTTGGTGATGGGCAGGGAAGCCTAGAATGCTGCAGTCCGTGGGTTCTCAGAGTCGGACAAAACTGAGCAACTGAACTGAACTGAACTAGAAGGCATCTTCATTGCTTCCAAAGTTTGGCAATCATGAATAAAGCTGTTGTAAATATTTGTGTGTAGATTTTCATGATGGACATACATTTTCAGTTTCTTTGGTTAAATACCAAGAAGTGTGATGGTTGGATCATATGTCACCAGTGTAATTCATTTTGTAAGAAGCCGCAAAATTGTATTCTAAACTGGCTGTACCATTTTGCATTCTCACCAGAGATGAATGAGAGTTCCTGTTACTCTACACCCTCACAAGCATTTGGTACTATCAAGTGTTCTAAATTTTGGCTATTTAAGTAAGTATGCAGGGTTGTTTTATTATTTATTTATTTGCTGATGTTTTAGTTTGCACTTCCTTGATGAAATAAAAATGTGGAGCATTGTTTCATATGCTTATTTGCCATCTGTATATCTTCTTTGCTGTGGTGTCTGTTAAGGACATTCCCCATTTTTGAGTTGAGTTGAATGTTTCTCATTGTTGAATTTAAGAGTTCTTTGTGTATTTTGGTTGCTAGTCCTTTATCACTGTTTTGCAAATATTTTCTCCCAGTCTATGACTTGTCTTTTCATTCTCTTGACTTTTGTAATAATATTAATCAATTTCTTTTTGTAGAAAATAACATAGTATTCCTTATTTTATCTTTCATGAAAGATACCCTAAGATATCCCCATATAGGTATCCTTGGATTTAGTGCAAATGAATTGAAAAATGGGAAAAAGAAATATACTCTCTTCCCCTGTCTGAATGTACATTCACAATAGACTAGAAGTTAGATGCTATCAATTAGTCTTCTCCTTCCTTCAGTGGACTGGAATATTCTCTATAATTTTGTACCTTAACAAAGGTACAAACTGAGTTATTACACTCTATAGTCAAATAATGTGTCAGGCATATTTACCTTTCACATGTCAGAGTTCACAAATAGGCCTGAATTTTCTTAATAGTTGACTTTCCTTGTGTTTGTCATATTCTAACTCAGATGGAGTTTGATTTTCTAGGTCACTGAAGGATCCTCTAGGGTATGTAGAATGAAAATAAAGATGGCTTTTGATTAATCATTCCTTAGAATGATTCAATTCAGTTCAGTTCAGTCTCTCAGTTGTGTCCAACTCTTTGCGACTCCATGAATTACAGCACACCAGGCCTCCCCATCCGTCACCAACTCCCAGAGTTCACCGAAACTCATGTCCATCGAGTTGGTGATGCCATCCAGCCATCTCATCCTCGGTCATCCCCTTCTCCTCCTGCCCCCAATCCATCACAGCATCAGAGTCTTTTCCAATAAGTCAACTCTTCGCGTGAGATGGCCAAAGTACTAGAGTTTCAGCTTTAGCATCATCCTTCCAAAGAACACCCAGGACTGATCTCCTTTAGAATGGACTGGTTGGATCTACTTGAAGTCCAAGGGACTCTCAAGAGTCTTCTCCAACACCACAGTTCAAAAGCATCAATTCTTTGATGCTTAGCTTTCTTCACAGTCCAACTCTCACTTCCATACATGACTACTGGAAAAACCATAGCCTTGACTAGATAGATCTTTGTTGGCAAAGTAATGTCTCTGCTTTTCAATATGCTATCTAGGTTGGTCATAACTTTCCTTCCAAGGAGTAAGTGTCTTTTAATTTCATGGCTGCAGTCACCATCTGCAGTGATTTTGGAGCCCAAAAAATGATTTTGGTTAATCATTCATTTGAATCTTTAGAGAGAATTGAGATCAAAGACCCTCTTTAACTTCAAACAAATAACATAAGCATCATACATCTTATCCACTTTTGACTGAATATGCCATGTAGGGCATTCTGTGTCATATATATTTATGGCATTTGTGCTGAATTAATTTTATATTTCAACTGATCAACATTATAGTTTATAAAAAATAATGGAAAGTATGGAGCTTTTTCTCCTGAATCTCATCTGTTACACAAACCAGAGCTAGGTAGGTGGTAAACAGCATAGGCTACCAGAATGGTGGGAAGCAAGATTATGGAAGAGAAAATAAATCAGGGTGGAATGGCCAGTCCTTGGAGACAGGCTTCCATAATATGGAGGGATAGGTTTAAGCCGGAATTAAGCTGTTCATAGTCTATCACAATGTACTCTCTGTTTCACCCTTGTATTTTTTGAGTCATTTTTGCTTTAGAGTATATCTCTTTTATTTATAATTTGAAAACAGCAAGGTTTATGCTTTTCTCTGAAAATCTTGTGAGAGAGATGGATACTGTACCCAGAAAACACACATATACACAGAAGCAAGTAAGAATTTTAGGGGTATACCTACAATGTCCCTCCAAAGACCTTTTGAGTGGTCCATGAAACATGTAAAAATCCCTCATTTTATAAAATGTAAGGAAAAAAAGTTTATATTTCATCTGTTAAAGATAACTAGACTAGACAATGTAGAATGAAATCAATTGTTCTTTTATGGTTTGGCTTATATTATATCTCTTGGTTTTATAGAGTTTTAAAGACCTAGTACTGCAATTCATGTGTATTATTCTAAAGGTTTTAAGTTACATGCTACTGTTTAAGTATCAGCTTATCCAAAATCCTCGTAATTTTGAATTAGAAATCACCTGACTGCTTAAAACCCTCTAAATTTTTTTTTTTACCAATATAGCCATCTTCATATCTCACTTTTAAATTTTCTCACAATCTGAAAGTATTATTAGGAGTTTTTTTATTTTTAATACATGATTAAGGGCTTTCAACATCTCAAACTGTAATCTACTGATGTGAGTCTACAAAGGCAGGAATATCAACCCTTTTCTGGCCATATATCTGTAGGTTTGTACTGCTTACTTTATAGAGTCTTAGGTTGGCCTCCTTTGCCTCTTACATGTTTGAATTTCTTGAATTCCTTATTTAAAATAACTACTTCATAAATGGCTGTCTGTATCTGAGCTATGTGATTACAAAATGACATGTCTACTGAAAAATCTGAATGGAAGTGTGAGATTTTTAAAAGATAACCAGTTAATGTGTGGAGGCATGAGAATGTTAAAAAAGAGCTGTTCCAGTTAGCCCTGCTCTACAACAAGCCACCCCAAACTAACTGTCTTAAAACACCTATGCATTAGCTCTCATGGTTTGGTGTTTTGAGTGCTTTCAACTATTTGATTCTCATTTGGAATCTCTCCAGAGCAGCAGGTGGATGGGGGTGGGACTAAACTCATCTGAAGATAAACTAGGGTGACCATTGAGGGTCCCTGTGGGCTAGTTGCCCAGCAGAGTTCCCCACTCAGCACCCTCTCATCCATCGCCTTTCCCTGTGGTGAGGGGGTTCTCATAATATTTGTAGCTGAAATCCTTACATCAACTCTCTGAGCTCAGAGAGGAAGGTGGAAGCTTCCAGGAGTCTTACAAAGGCTAGGTCCAGAACTACATGGTGTCATCTTGCTGTAGATAATGCAAGTTAATAAGGCCAACATGGATCCCAAGGGAGGGGAATAAGACTCCATTCTTTGTGGGAGGAATAGCAAAACACACACACACACATGTATTTTCATCTCTCACAGTATCCATTGTGATAATTCCCAGAGATGAGCTGGGTTAACATCTATGAGAACAGGGATGGGTAATGCTATATTTTAAATGGCTAACACTGCTGTGATATAATAACAGTGTTACCTGTATATCCACCAATTTTCATTAGTCTTTCACACACACACATAGAAAGGTTATGGATAATTAGAGGTGAGAGTATTACATGGGAACATAGCTTGTTCCATATTCACTACTCTGTTAATAAAAAAAGAACATTATCCTATCTAAAGGATTATGGCTAGGACATTCAGATAAGGAGAAGCAGGTAAATGAACAGTGGTATGTGATTGAGTCAGAAATCCATCTAAATCTTGAGAGGTCCTGAAGATGCCAGGTTGATCTTATTCACACCAATATTTCCCAGATTTTCTGCCTCTCTTCTATTCTTCCTCACAGCTATTAATTTCTAATAGAAGATGTTTACTATACCATATTGGAAAGTGCTTCACACCAAAATATAACAGAGATTGTGTTGCGTTCATAGAAAGGAAAATATCTTTGGGTTACAGTTTTCCAGATAGATTTAATGGTGAAGCTAGGAATCTAGAATCATTAATGAAATTTGTTTCAGAATGGGGGGGAAGAAATTTTGTTAGTAGATATATTAAAGGTCATCCAGGTCAAGAGGTTTTGTAATATTTTTATGAACCCAGGGTTTTATGGGAAGTGTTTCAGAAAGGAAGAGGAAAGATCAGTACCTCCTTTCTTTGAGGAGTTAAATATTAAATTTCATTTAAAATAGTAATGCTGACTAAATGATGAAGAACAAGGAGAGGAAGCAAGGGTTTATTCTAAGAAAGGCAGAAATAGAAATAGAGCAGAGATCCTCTGATGCAGCCTTCTACATCATTCCTCAGGAGGGAAATTCTGAGATTAATAGAAGTTAGATATTTTTTCAGATTGTGAACAATCTTAAACTCAGGAAAGGACTTTGTCATTGTTCTTTAGATTTTGAAAATTCCACGAGTATTTATTAGCAGAAAATAAGAGTGCATGTTTAGGAAGATGGGTAGAGTACTAGGCAAAAGTGAGGAGAAAAATACTGCAATAGTGAAGGAAAGCATTTGAAAAAAGTTGAGTAGCTGTTTATTTACACAATTCTGGTAAGAGGTGGTGAATTATAAGGGCTCTGTTTATTCCATGCAAGTGGAAAGCTAAGCAGGAAAAGCAATACATCATCTGTATTGAATTTCTTAAGAAACCTCCTTAATTTGGATGACTTTGAGTCTTAATTCTGTATCCATGATCTAACAAACTAAATCAGATTGTAGCAGTTTGGTTCAGTTACTGGTAGAGATATAAGGCTTATACATATACAACTAAGATTAGAGAATTTACCTATCTTTCATTAAAAAAATGGTGTTAAGATAAATCTCTGCATTTCCTTAAATAATTTTGAGATGAAATCAGCCAGTGTTAAAGAAGAATTTCCTGAAAAAGAAAATTGATGATAGCTTAGTATCTTCAGTTGTATAGACAAAGAACATCACTGCAAGACACTGTCTGAAACACACCAGTGCCAGTTTTTGCAATTAAGCTAATTATTTAATCCTGACTAGGACAGACATGTATATCTTTTTTGCTATAATTTTCCCAGTGTCTGTCACCAGTAGACACTCAAATAGTAGACACTGAATGAATATACTACCTGTCACCTGTAGATACGCAAAGTGATCTGTAGAATGAAAACATGCTAGTTCATGAAGCTACTTATTATCATGTGGTTAAACATTTGTCATAATACACTATTACATTTTGAAAGTTTATATAAAATTTGCTCATCACTAACTTCTGTGAATAAATATGATTAGATAACATAAAATATAACATTTCATCTAGAATTGAACATGTAATTGAAAATTCTTAAAAAATATATATATGTACTATCATAACATGCAAGGTCATCCCTCTTTTTCTGAATTCCTTTCAGGCTAAATTAGTCCTTCCAATCAGGACTGATGAGGCAGTTTTTGCCACAGTTGAATTTTCTTCACAACACTAATGAGGGAATAACACATAATTAGGAAGCCTGGCAGAAAATTTGCAAAGCCACATCTGTTTTTCTTTCATATTTTTCATTTATTCTTCCTCCTCTTAGCTGAAAAAAATATTTTGATACTGAATTTTTTAGCTGAGTGCTTAAAATAAAATAATAATTTATTGTAAAGTAGGACTGTCGGTCTCCCCAAATAATTTCTCAAAATTGAGTGGAATTTGAATTTTTGGAATAAATACACATTTTCTAATATTAGACTATTACAATCAGTGTAGTTTTTGGTGAGAAGAACGTGTATCAGAGACTAAGGTAATTTCTTATAATTTGGGCTGCATAGGCTCCTGATTGCAAAGAGACTATCAGAAATTCTGATTAGCAGTTGTAGATGTGTTTGATTAATAAAAGTGATAAAGTCATCATAAGTTGATAAATGCAGTTGGTTTCATAGAAAAATTCTCATCTAAAGCCATGACTCACGGTGAGGGCAGGGATCTCTTTCTCTTATGGGGCAAAAATATTGGGGCCCCATGAACTCAATTTGGTTATATGAATTAGCAGCTCTTTGATAGAGAGCTCTGTGCAGTAATTAATTTGCTTTTCCTTCAAGGTCTTAAAATATCCAGCTTGATCTTTGTTCACCTGATTAACCAGTTAATTAAATTTTTATGTAAGTCTTCTGACCTAGTTAGCTTGCCAGGAACACCTATTAATGGGGAGTAACAGGTGAGTTTCCTCCCGACCTCTCCTACAAATTCCTGCTTGTCATCTAGTGCTGCCAGTAAAATTCCACCATTGTGGAAACAGGGAAAAAGCAAATACGAGGCTCAGAGATCTTTCGAGTCTATCGGGTTCTGCAGGAGAAATGAGACACTGAAAGGAGAAGGGAAATGTTGGTAAAATTGATACCACAAGAGCCTTTCAAGGGCAGAAGCACTTAAATGTTTATTAAATAAACAAAATGAAGTAATAAATACATAAATGGCTTGTAGGCTGTGCCAACTATTAATGCATAGGTATCTTCCTCTGTCCCCAAACTCTGTCTCTACACTTTTCTTAAAAATGCAACACTTTTTCTAAGTCACAGATTTTAAGATGCTAATAGGCATTTGATTTTTTACCTTATTTTTTTATTGGAGTATAATTGCTTTACAACGTTGTGTTAGTTTCTGCTGTACAATGACGTGAATCAGCTATATGTATACATATATCTCTCCCTCTTGAGTGAAATGTAATATTTAACGTATATCCCTCCCTTTTAAGCCTGCGCATCCCCATCCCTCTCGCCTAGGGCATCTCAGTCCTTATTTCTTAGAGCTGTGTGACCTGTATGGTTTAGGAAGCTACACTTGGTAGTGGCTGAAGAATGGTGTTATTTAGAGCACACGTGTCACTCAGTTGACTGAAAAAAAGGGGTCAAAGAAGAGGCAGGGAACAGAAATAAAGGGAGTTTTGAAATGTTTTATTAGAGTTAGGCCAATTTTTATGAATCAGCACAGAATTTCTCCTCCACCTCGCGTTCTCTGTCCCTTCTCTCTTTTTCTTCTCACCTCCCTCCTCTTTTTCCTTCCTAAACTTTGAGCTTTTTATTTTCCAGACCCAAACTCAGGCAAAAATCATTTATTCTACTCTTAAAATATGCTCAAGTTAAATATAGTCCAAGGACTTCAGACCATGGGAAATAGTTGCTTAGTAACAAACTTTGTTATTTTATAAGACTCACAACAACACAATTCCCAGGTTAGGAGTCTGCTCGTATTTCACAGGTCAGTGGCTTACCTCTCTGCTTTCAGTTTCCACCTCATTAAAATAAAAATCAAGATGTTCTAGTAAATTCCTTTCACTGATTACCTTGTTGTTGGTTACATTCTCAAATACCTGGGAAGAAAATTAATTAACTTCTGCAGAGTTCTAAAACTGTGCATATCCTTGGAACCAATGTTGTATTTAACTTCAGGCATGATGGATTGATCTAGTGCTCTGTTATACTTGCGGTTTCAGAGAAATGATTTATAAGAAGAAAAACAGGCATCATTTTGTTTATGATTTATGAGCTTTGATCTTTAATCCTGAATTTTTATATCATTAGTCTCGAGAAAGGGATATTATAAGACAGGTGCAATGAAATTTCAAATATTTTCATACGTATAAATCAGTTTATTATCCACACTTCGGTCATAGGTTTTATGATAGAGCACATAATCATGATGGAAAACACAATCTTTAACCCCAGTGTAATTTCTCAAATACACATATTTGCCAAATTGCATAACCATATGTATATTCTCATAGGTATAGATATATATGTATGTGTGTGAGAAATCAGTTTAAGTATAGGTGAAGATTGCAATTGAAAAATAGCTTATTCAAAGGAATTTAACAATGAAATACAAATAACCCATGTAGAAAATAAATTCATTTTTAATATGTGAGGTCACCTACATTTTATAAAATGGAAAGATTCTCAAGGATTTATTGACCTAAGTTCAGGAGAATTGCCTTTCTCCTTGCCAGGCCCCAGTAAATGAATAGGTTAGTTTTTATAAACGAGTGAGCAAGAGGCCCAGAACTCTATAGAGACATCAGTCAGAAACATTTTTCAAAGTTCCCTTTTTTCTGATTCAACATAACATTGAAAAATGATTATACATCACCCAGTCGATTTTTTCAGTATTCTCTGAGTATTCTTTCTCCTTGAAGAGTTTCAGAGGTTCAAGCTAAGCCTGAAGCTCCATGTTGGGAGGCACAACATGGCTTGTCTCCCTGGAAACCACCTGTTCACCACTGCCTTTCCCGAGGTGCCTGGCCTTCTCCTCTACAGGCAGGATAGTGAAGAGTTGTCAGAGGTTCAACAGCGAAGCTGTACCAGCAGAATGAGTATTAAAAGATTCATTGCGAGGAATTGCTTTGAGCATTTGTGGGAGTTGGCTAAGCAAATTCAAAATCCAGACAAGGCTGAATTCTTGGGCATGAAAGGAAACTTATTCACAGGTGAAATTTGTTCTTTATCAGGGAAGTCTTGGCAGTGATTCTAGAGGCCTTTCACCTGATTGAATAAGGTCCACCCAGATTATCTAAGATAATAGCTCTCTCATGTTTGGCTTTTATACATCATAAACAGGTAAGAGATAATAATCTCCCTTACTTAGAATCAATTGGTTATGAATTTTAATCACATCTTCAAATTACCTTCATAGCAACAACTGGATTAGTATTTGATTTGATTAGTATTTGAAAACTGTAGACTCTAGCTTAACCAAATCCACACAGCCAAAATCCATCACATCATAATGATGATATACTGTTATAGCTTTTGTTTACTTATTTGGGGCACCCAAAGTCAAATGCTCTTATAAGTTGATGCAGGATCAAGATACTGAGGACATTCTCATGCTTTGTGGATTTTTTTTCTCCCTGTTTCTATAATTGAGCCTTGTCTTACTGTGCATTATACTAACAGTTCTACCAATTTCATTTATTCACAAGTGGAAGAAGCATCACCAGGAATTTTTGGCACTGGCACAAAAGGGTTCCTTTTGAAAGTTTTGCTTTTTAAGTTAGTTGGTGATTTTGTCTTTATATTGTTTAAAATATAAAATATAGTTTCATGGTTTAGGATATTTTCAGTTCAGTTCAGTTTAGTCATTCAGTCATGTCTGACTCTTTGCGACCCCATGAATCGCAGTACACCTCACCTCCCTGTTGATCACCAACTCCCGGAGTTCACCCAGACTCATGTCCATCGAGTCAGTGATGCCATCCAGCCATCTCATCCTCTGGTGTCCCCCTTTTCTCCTGCCTCCAATCCCTCCCAGCATCAGGGTCTTTTTCAATGAGCAAACTCTTCACATGAGGTGGCCAAAATATTGGAGTTTCAGCTTCAGCATCAGTCCTTCCAATGAACACCCAGGACTGATCTACTTTAGGATGGACTGGTTGTATCTCTTTGCGGTCCAAGGGACTCTCAAGAGTCTTCTCCACACCACAGTTTAAAAGCATCAATTCTTCAGTGCTCAGCTTTCAAAATCAGATTGATTATATTCTTTGCAGCCAAAGATGGAGAAGCTCTATACAGTCAGCAAAAACAAGACTGGGAGTTGACTGTGGCTCAGATCATGAACTCCTTATTGCCAAATTCAGATTTAAATTGAAGAAAGCGGGGAAAACCCCTAGACCATTCAGCTATGATCTAAATCAAATCCCTTATGATTATACAGTGGAAGTAAGAAATAGATTTGAGGGACTAGATCTGATAGACACAGTGCCTGATGAACTATGGACGGAGGTTCGTGACATTGTACAGGAGACAGGGATCAAGACCATCCCCATGGAAAAGAAATGCAAAAAGCAAAATGGCTGTCTGAGGAGCCTTACAAATAGCTGTGAAATGAAGAGAAGCAAAAAGCAAAGGAGAAAAGAAAAAAATATAAGCATCTGAGTGCAGAGTTCCAAAGAACAGCAAGGAGAGATAAGAAAGTCATCTTCAATGAGCAATGCAAAGAAATAGAGGAAAATAACAGAATGGGAAAGACTAGAGACCTCTTCAAGAAAATTAGAGATACCAAGGGAACATTTCAGGCAAAGATGGGCTCAATAAAGGACAGAAATGGTATGGACCTAACAGAAGCAGAAGATATTAAGAAGAGGTGGCAAGAATACACAGAAGAACTGTACAAAAAAGATCTTCACTACCCAGATAAACACGATGGTGTGATCACTCACCTAGAGTCAGACATCCTGGAATGTGAAATCAAGTGGGCCTTAGAAAGCATCACTACAAACAAAGCTAGTGGAGGTGATAGAATTCCAGTGGAGCTATTTCAAATCCTGAAAGATGATGCTGTGAAAGTGCTGCACTCAATATGCCAGCAAATGTGGAAAACTCAGAAGTGGCCACAGGACTGGAAGAGGTCAGTTTTCATTACAACCCCAAAGAAAGGCAATGCCAAAGAATGCTCAAACTATAGCAGAATTGCACTCATCTCACACACTAGTAAAGTATGCTCAAAATTCTCCAAGCCAGGCTTCAGCAATACGTGAACCGTAAAATTCCAGGTGTTCAAGCTCGTTTTAGAAAAGGCAGAGGAACCAGAGGTCAAATTGCCAACATCCTCTGGATCATCGAAAAAAGCAAGAGAGTTCCAGAAAAACATCTATTTCTGCTTTCTTGACTATGGCAAAGCCTTTGACTGTGTGAATCACAATAAATTGTGGAAAATTCTGAGAGAGATGGGAATACCAGAGCACCTGACCTGCCTCTTGAGAAATCTGTATGCAGGTCAGGAAGCAACAGTTAGAACTGGACATGGAACAACAGACTGGTTCCAAATAGGAAAAGGAGTATGTCAAGTCTGTATATTGTCACCCTGCTTATTTAATTTATATAGGATATTTTATATAATAATTGTTAAAGAGATGCACTCTTCTAGGTAAATATAAGACATCTTTAAATCATTAAAGTCTATACTCTTTTGGAGGGTATTTTTATTATAGCACTTTAACATGGATATGATAGCGGTTAAATTAACTAATGTTTTTACCCAATATACTATAGAAATATGCCATGATCTTTGGTTTTGAGTATAAGAATATATTCTATTTACAAATAAAATAAATTTTGTTGTTGGGATAGTCAGTTAAAGAAAGACCCCTTTGGGAAAGAAATAGGTATAACAATCACATTGTCGAGGGAAACAATCATCACAGACCTGAGTCTTTTCATGTCTTAAAATGCTTATATCGTGTCATTTGAAAGAAAAGTCTGTTTGGATTTTGTCTCTAGTCAAGATATGAGACTAAATTAGGAAGAAGTCATCATTTCTGTCAGAGCAAAAGAGGAGGCAAAACAGTAGATTTCTTCAGAAACTGAGGTTTCTTATGAATTAAAACAAATGTTTATTCTATTTTCCTGCCCCGGCCCCCTGCTCCAATCCCTCTTATTCCTTGTATGGCAACTGCATTAATTAGCAGTTTTGTCTGTGAATGTCTTGGAAGTACCTGAAGTAAACTCTAAAGCAGTTTGTTGTTTTTCTAAGACCACAGTTTGTCTATACCCAAGCTAAATAATTAAAACATTTTTATTAGTTTTCTCTCTGAAATTAATTGGGTCTTGTTGTCTTTGCTTTCCTGTATTATTTTATAGCAGAGTGGGAGCATGAACATACCTAATAGCTGTTTTGTAAATATTTGTTGATTGATGACAGAGGCTGGTTAGAAGAGTTTTAATGAATCATTAGAACATTAAATTAATAAATCATGACAACAATATTAATGTTGGCTTAGCTATTTCTAGACTCTGCTTTCATACACAAAAATAGTCTTCAAATTCATTGCTTTACATATTTAATTAAATATAATCTAAATTAATTATAAACAAAACTCCCTCAATAAAAACTTAAACTTGATATCTTTACATGTCTTCCTACTCATCAATATATTACATAGGTTCAGGAAAAAATAGAATGTTGCCTTAGTGCATTCACTCATGATATGTGCACATTGAATCTAATTAATTTTTTACCTCATGAGCATAACCAAGGCAAACAATTTATCACAACACAGGGAGGTGTCAGAAGACTTGTTTTCCTTTGAAGGGAACTGATTATTTCCTAACTGACTAGCAATTTTGCTCTCCGGCATTCCCCAGGCATATCTGAACTTACTTTCCCTGCTTATGATGTCTAGAAGACAAATAGGAGACAGAAAGTTTTTCTCAGAAACCATTTTCTAGTACTTTTATCACATTGAAATTTTCATTCTTTTAAAGATAGATTTGTTCGATCTTTGTTGTAACCAAATATATAGCCAATAATGGTTTTTTATTGCTAATCACTAATTGCTGAAGGTGGTGTTTGACGGTTCTGGAGTTGGACTTCAGGTGGTTTTTGGTGCTTTGCAAGAATGGAGATATATACACCACTGAGGAATCACCGACCTACCTTATTTTCCCTGTGGGTGCGTTCTCCTTTGAGCACAGGCAACTGCACAGGAGGCACATGGGCAGGTCCACAGAGTAAGAGAATCAAAACCATCACCTCCTGATTCACGTATTTCATGTGTTGTCTTATTGTAGCATTAAGAAAGAAGCGGTCCTTAGGGAATTGCCAGCTTGTGAAACGGCAGATGTTCAGTAAGTAATTGTAAAAAGATGGAACTGCTGCTGCTGCTGTTAAGTCGCGTCAGTCGTGTCCGACTCTGTGAGACCCCATAGACGGCAGCCCACCAGGCTCCCCCGTCCCTGGGATTCTCCAGGCAAGAACACTGGCGTGGGTTGCCATTTCCTTCTCCAGTGCACAAAAGTGAAAGTGAAGTCGCTCAGTCGTGTCCGACTCTCCGCGACCCCATGGACTGCAGCCCACCAGGCTTCTCCATTCATGGGATTTTCCAGGCAAGAGTACGGGAGTGGGGTGCCATTGCCTTCTCCAAAAGATGGAACTAGAGAGCAACAAAGCAACATTAGGCTTAGAAGAAAGGAAAATGAGGGGCTGGGAGCCTAGGACTGAAACGTAAGAAGCTACAATGTTTTGAGGAAGAGGAATATATAAAGAAGACAGAGAAAACAGCAATGAAATTTCGAGAGATGGGAAAACTGTGAGTAATGGAAAGAAAAAAAAAGAAGAAAGATTCTGTTTTGATGAGGAAAATGTGGACAACTGAGCTAAATAGTACTGAAAGATGGGGGAAAATGAACCCTGAGCCACCGTATCTCCAAAACCATTGCTCCCCCATCCTTCTCAACACTGAGGGCGACCGCTGACTTAACCTGGAGATTCGGGGCTCTCCAACTGATGTCACTCCATTTGTGTCTGATGAGTCGGTAGTGGTCAGTGGTCAGAGGTGCACCAGTAGAGTGGTTTGACTTGAGCCCACATTGAAGCTGACTGAGAAGCCAATAGCAGAGTGTCCCCATAGGGACATGCTAAGGGTCATTCTGCTTTCTATCCTAAGTGCCTCCTTCCATGATGCCAGGGCCCCACCTGCTGCTAAGTGAACACTCGAGGCTCTGCCATCAGAGGAGTCCCCCCCTCCGCCCAACCCTCCTCCCCCCCGACCCCCTAGGAGAGTCCC
>SJXQ01001399.1:321586-337388 GCA_006408695.1 Aepyceros melampus | reverse complement strand
CAAGTTATTCTCTCTCACTGAAGAGGTGGGTGGGTGGGTGGGTATGGGGGATGTGTCTCTCATAGTTTGGCCAGCACCTACCTTAAAAAGAACTGAAGATTAAACACTGCCATTGATAATTTAGGACCAAGAGAGTGTATTATTGAGTCATCTAGGATTAGGAATAAAGCAAAATATGGAAGAGAAAAATGATAAAATAGCATAAATTATGGGTAAGGAAAGAATTTCTCCTGGAAAATGAGGACTCTAGAGCAGGAATTCCATGAATGAGAGACCAGTTTGAGATTGAGGTTGATAGAAATTAGTTATTCTACTGGAATGGTTTGAGTTGTTATTTAATCTTTTAGAAAGCTTTGCTCTCCCCTGACCCTTCTCTAAATTGACTCTAAACCTCTGCCACAGAAGTAAGCACATACGTAACCTAAGTCTAGCCAATTACACCACTCCATCTGCCTGGCAACAGTGATTGGTCCAAGGAGTAGGCATGTGACCCAACAGAGCCAATGAGATTTTTTTTTGGTATTGTTACCTGGACATTGATACCTGGATAGGTTTCCCAGGTGGCACTAGTGGTAAATAATCTGCTTGCCGACATAGGAGACATAAGGGGGTTGGGTTCAATTCCTGGGTGGGGAAGATCCCCTGGAGGATGAAATGGCAATCCACAGAGGAGCCTGCAAATAGTCAGACATGACTGAAGCAACTTAGCATGCAGGAAGAAAGTATTTTTCCCCTGCGAGTTACTAAACCTAGCTGCTCTTGGTAGGTAATCTTCATGGGTCACTATGGACTTAGCCTACTGGCATTAGGAGAGAAAGAGCTGTCTCTCAAATGGAAACAAACAAACAAACAAAGACAAGCAGAAACGAGAAACAAATGGAGAAAGGATCTCTGTTTCTGTCTAGCCTGTCCTGACTTGGTTATTGACATCTTTCATGTCCACTTTTAAGTTCTATTCCCATTGCGCACAAAATTAGCCACCTAGAAATAACCACTCCCCTTTTTTACCCCTGAGTTATCCAAGAATGTGCATTTTGAAAGAAAAGCATCAATAAGTAAGTGGTTAAAAAAAAATCAAGTCATAGAGGCTGTGCGAAAAAGGAGAGATTTTAAATTAAAAACTTGAAAACATGCCAGTACTGAGAGATGGTGAGATCTAACATAAGAAATGACTGATAAAATCTTGAGTCAGATTCTACTCAGATCAAAGTGTTAGTCACTCAGTCATGTCCAACTCATTGGGACCCCATGGACTGAAGCCTGCCAGGCTCCGCTATGCATGGAATTTTTTGGATAAGAATGTGGAGTAGGTAACCACTCCCTACTCCAGGGGATCTTCCCAACCCAGGGATTGAATCTGGCTCTGCATTGCAGGCAGATTCTTTACTGTCAGAGCCACCAGGGAACCTTAGGCAGAGATAAAATGCTAGGTGTTTATTTTCCAGGCCCATGTGCTTACTCAAGTGCAAAACTGGTATGTCTGACACAGAGTCACTTGGTATTTAATCAGTAGCTTTACATGCACCACATGATGGCAGGAGCCATTTGTTTTATTCCAGTAATATAAACCACAGATAAGAATGCATGTGATTATGCTAAGTCTCTTTCATGTCTGACTCTTTGCAACCCTCTAGACTGTAGCCCGCCAGGCTCCTCTGTCCATGAGATTCTCCAGGCAAGAATACTGGAGTGGGTTGCCATGCCCTCCTCCAGGGGATCTTCCCCACCCACAGATCAAACCTGCATCTCTTATGTCTCCTACATTTGTAGGCAGGCTCTTTACCACTGGTGCCACTTGAGAAGCCCCACAAATTAGAATAGGACTTGGCAAATAGCAGTTGCTATATGAATGTTTTTAAGTAACTGTATGGTCATAAAATATTTTGTGAGATTACATATTCAATCATACCTCCAAAGCTAAAATATCCTCTTTCACTGGGCTTTGGGAAAACTTTAGTGAATATTTATCAGAAAGAAAAAGATTAGGAAGAAAAGAAAGAGGTAACCAAATTAAAATCGTAGACATACCAAAAATGAGTGATAATAGAGAATTCAGGTAGTGAGAAGCTCTGCTAATTGGTTTCCAAATAAGGTGAAGAATATCATGGTAGAAATGTCCTGTATCTCAAAAGGTAACACAGTAGCATTAAACTTCTCTCCTCTGCATTACAAATGCCATCTGCCTTTCGATGATACTATACTCCAAAGAATATGTTCTATATCCTAAATTTGTTAGGTAAGCCACATGTGCTCTGTTTCAAATCACAGAGTAATAAAAGTGATTTAGTTCTTTGATAGATTTGCATAATTCCCTAACTGGGCTACCATTGATTCCCCTTAAGAAATGCATATACAGAACCTCTCTACAAAAAATAGAGTTTCTAATTTCAGCTTCCTGTGTGGCTTGTGTTATTACTTTAAAGGAAAATAATCTCTAGCTGGCTTTTTTTTTTTTTTTTGTTCCCAGGAGTTTTTCCAATTCCTTTATATATCTACCCTAGAATGTTCAATTTTCTCAGGCTCCTTAAAAATCATTCATGACTTTCTACTCATTTTCACTTGTTAATATTGACCCAGTTTTCCCTTCATCTCATATTTTACATTTTTACTTTTATTTTGCCTCTTCCCTTCTCAATCACTCCCCCTCCCCAAATGGTATTTTCAGGTTATCATGTATCTGCTTTTTCCACCCAATAGCTTTTTTAGAGTTCAAGATGGACATAACTGAGAAGTGGTGGTCATGATTTTTTCCACGGACACAAAATTTCTAACAAAGATTAATTCTTCTCATATGAAATAATTGATCTGTCATACTTTTGCTAGCATTTCAATTAGAGCAGAGGTTATCATTGTAATCCCTGACATGTACCAATTTTCAGTTTAAATTCATGCATTCATTCATTTTCTCAGTATACCCCAGAGATTGTGCATCTTTTTTTTTTTTTTAATATTGTCCTAAATTTTTTTTCTAGTGACCTAGGACATCCATCTTTCTAGTAGTCTGCTCAGGAGATTAGGATTGTTATAAAAGAAATATAAAGAGAAAGAATTACTATTCTAAGTAGAATTTTGTAGTAAGTAAATGCTAAATATTTTACTAAAGGATTTCAAGACTCAAAGCCAGAAATCTCAGGTGAAGTTGCTTCTTCTTTAAAGTAGTGATTTTTATCCCTCCCATCAATAAGGGTTGGACCTTGGAATAGATTTACTGTTTGAAGGAATAAGAAGGATGGATTAGAGGAGAAAAAAGTCTGAAACTCACTTTATAAAGCTTGGGAGTTTTGAAAAGTGTGATAAAGGGGATAGAAGAGGCAAAAGATCAGACAAATGGGTCCTGTGTCTTCTCTCTGAGTCAAATAAATTAGAGAGGCAATTTAGAAATGGCAGAGATGAGGGCCCTTGACTGAATAATGTTCAGGACACTGGGAGGAGGGGTGTGTCAGAGCCAGCTGCCTTGGGACAGCTTGAGGGTGGCGTGAATGGGCAAGAACAGTAACCCAGTGTGGTTACAGAGGTGTCTGACATTTAGCATCCTCAGTCACTCTTCCTTTTTGTGTAGTCTTATGATCTAAGGAGGGACTTAGATGGTGACTGAGTGAAGAGAGGGCCGGTCTGGACTGCCCAGCCTAGAGGCTTCATGGAGGATGTTACAGAGATGCAGAGAGGTCTGTTGTGAAAGTGAGGTCACGATGAAGTCAACTCAGTCATTAGTCACCACTAGACCCTGACTGAAGAGTTGATGCTTTTGAACTGTGGTGTTGGACAAGACACTTGAGAGTCATTTGGACTGCAAGGAGATCTAACCAGTCCATTCTAAAGATCATACGTCCTGGGTGTTCATTGGAAGGACTGATGCTGAAGCTGAAACTCCAATATTTTGGCCACCTGATGTGAAGAGCTGACTCATTTGAAAAGACCCTGATGCTGGGAAAGATTGAGGTGGGAGGACAAGGGGATGACAGAGGATGAGACAGTTAGATGGCATCACCTACTCAATGGACATCAGTTTGAGTAAACTCTGGGAGTTGGTGATGGACAGGGAGGCCTGGTATGCTGCAGGCCATGGGGTCGCAAAGAGTCAGACACGACTGAGCGACTGAACTGAACTGAGACCGACCAAGTCAGAGGAGGCCACCCTGTGAATTCAGTGCTCATTCAAGTTAAGCCACCTCCTGACACAATGGGGATGTTCAAGAGGACACGAGTGTGGAATCAAGACAAAAGAAGTGAAGGGATGCTATGTGGATTTCTGAATTATCCCAATCTAGATGTTCAAGTCGGAGAAGGCAATGGCACCCCACTCCAGTACTCTTGCCTGGAAAATCCCATGGGTGGAGGAGCCTAGTGGGCTGCAGTCCATGGGGTCACTAAGAGTTGGACACGACTGAGTGACTTCGCTTTCACTTTTCACTTTCATGCATTGGAGAAGAAATGGCAACCCACTCCAGTGTTCTTGCCTGGAGAATCCCAGGGACGGGGGATCCTGGTGGGCTGATGTCTCTGGGGTCATGCAGAGTCGGACATGACTGAAGCGACTTAGCAGCAACAGGAGATGTTCAAGTTCGTTTTAGAAAAGGCAGAGGAAGCAGAGATCAAATGGTCAACATCCGCTGGATCATCAAGAAAGCAAGAGAGTTCCAGATAAACATCTACATCTTTTTTGACTATGCCAAAGCCTTTGACTGTGTGGGTCACAATACACTGGGGAAAATTCTGAAAGAGATGGGAATACCAGACCACCTAACCTGCCTCTTGAGAAACCTATATGCAGGTCAGGAAGCAACAGTTAGAACTGGACATGGAACAACAGACTGGTTCCAAATAGGAAAAAGGAGTACGTCGAGGTTGTATATTGTCACCCTGCTTGTTTATCTTATATGCAGAGCACATCATGAGAAATGGTGGGCTGGAAGAAGCACAAGCTGGATTCAAGATTGCCGGGAGAAATATCAATAACCTCAGATATGCAGATGACAGCACCCTTATGGCAGAAAGTGAAGAGGAACTAAAAAGCCTCTTAATGAACGTGAAAGAGGAGAGTGAAAAAGTTGGCTTAAAGCTCAACATTCAGAAAACGAAGATCATGGCATCTGGTCCCATGACTTCTTGGGAAATAGATGGGGAAACAGTGGAAACAGTGTCAGACTTTATTCTTTTGGGCTCCAAAATCACTGCAGATGGTGATTGCAGCCATGAAATTAAAAGACGCTTACTCCTTGGAAGGAAAGTTATGACCAACCTAGATAGCATATTGAAAAGCAGAGACATTAGTTTGCCAACAAAGGTCCATCTAGTCAAGGCTACGGTTTTTCCAGTGGTCATGTGTGGATGTGAGAGTTGGACTGTGAAGAAGGCTGAGCACCAAATAATTGATGCTTTTGAACTGTGGTGTTGGAGAAGACTCTTGAGGGTCCCTTGAACTGCAAGGAGATCCAAGCAGTCCATTCTAAAATCGATCCTGAGTGTTCTTTGGAAAGACTGATGCTAAAGCTGAAACTCCAGTACTTTGGCCACCTCATGCGAAGAGTTGACTCATTGGAAAAGACTCTGATGCTGGGAGGGATTTGGTGTAGGAAGAGAAGGGGATGACAGAGGATGAGATTTCTGGATGGCATCACCGACTCGATGGACATTAGTCTGAGAGAACTCTGGGAGATGGTGATGGACAGGGAGGCCCAGCGTGCTCCAATTCATGGGGTCACAAAGAATCAGACACGACTGAGTGACTGAACTGAACTGACTAACTGATGGGCATAAGGGCATGCTAACTCAAGGTACCATGTGCATATGAGAAAGAAGATCAAGGAAACCTGAAAGTCTAACCACCACTTAAGGAATCTATAAAAGACCTAATTGTTCAAACTAAATTTTAAACCAGTACAAGTCAATTTCACATTTTTTCCCAATATAAAGTTTAATTTGGAGAGTAGGTAGAGGATTCTGGAAGACAATTTGATCAGTCAGGCAAAAAGAGGTCAGATTTTTTTTTTTAAGTCTATATAGTTGTGTGAGAAATTCTGCTAAAAGTGTTATTTGTATCACAATGGACAAGTCATTGTAAAACTGCTAGTATTAGCTTGGCCCAAAAATTTGTTTGAGTTTTTCTGGCAGATGGAATGAAAAACTCAAATGACCTTTTTGGCCAACTCGGTATTTTTATTTTTTTAATTATCAAATATTATAATTGTACAATACTGAGAAGTATAGAACAAAATGCAATTATTGGAGGACAATTGCTCTGCAATATTGTGGGCCAACTCAATTCATATTTTTATTTGGAAAAATAAATGTTAGACAGTCCTTACAGTGTTTCCCAATTGTGAGAGTCTACATGTTATAGATATCACTTTGCTGGCAAAGGTCCATATAATAAAGGCTATGGTCATGTGACCATTATGAGAGCTGGACCAAGAAGGTAGAATGCTGAAGAATTGATGCTTTCAAACTGTGGGGCTGGAGAAGACTCTTGAGAAGCCTTGGACAGCAAGGAGATCAAACCTATCAATCTTAAAGGAAATCAACCCTGAATACTCATTGGAAAGACTGATGCTGAAGCTCCAGTACTTTGGGCACCTGATGCAAACAGCTGACTTATTGGAAAAGACCCTGATCCTGGGAAAGATTAAAGGGAGAAGGAGAAGAGGGTGACAGAGAGTGAGATGGTTGGATGGTATCACTGATACAGTGGAGGATGGCATTACTGATGCGATGGGCATAAACTTGGGCAAACTCCAGAGGATGGCAAGGGACAGGGAAGCCTGGCATGCTTCAGTTCATGGGCTCACAAAGAGTCAAACATGGCTTGGTGACTAAACAACAGCAGCAGTGTGTTATATGTAGTCTGTCCTTTTTATATAGAGGACAGCAGTGTCCCATTGTTTGCCTTTTTTTTTTTTTTATGTGATAGAATTAAACTGATGTATTGAGCGTGCCTCTTTCAGCCACACTTGTGACCAGTCTCATCAATTTTGAAGACAGCTAACGAAATCAAGCAGTGTTAGGTTACAGCTGTAAAGTAGAACAAAGATGTCTACCCTTTAGAGAGTGAAACTCTCACTTTGTGATCAGTAACATGCTCCAGCCAATGTAAACAAATTTTTTTTTTTAATTTTTCAGAGGCAGAGGGCCAATCTCCTATTTCCTTATTATGCTAGTCATGCCCAGCACAGCTACAGCTGGGCCACAGAAAACTTTTTCCTGAAATATATCACTTCTCTATTGAAATTCATAACTTTCTAAGTGCTATTTCCACTTTTTTTAATTAAAAAATTTTTTTCTTCCTGACCAAGCTCCCTTCTTGCCTAGTACTTGAAAAGTTGGTAAATTCTTAATTTTCTTTATGATTCTACCACAAAAGCTGCATTCTTTGTGACACCTGCTAACTCTGTTGGCCCAGCTGTTTGCCCAGCTAAGACTTTGGTTTTCCTGACTTCTGGGATCTGACTCTATTTCAGCATGCATGCATTCCGCAGTGTTAAGGGTCTGTCTACTGGGCTCCCAGGTGGCACTAGGGGTAAAGAACCCACCTGCCAATGCAGGAGACATAAAAATCACTGGTTGAATCCCTGGGTCTGAAAGATCCTCTGGAGAAGGGCATGGCCACCCACTCAAATATTCTTGCCTGGAGAATCCCATGGACAGAGGAACCTGGCAGGCTACAGTCCATAGGGTTGCACAGAGTCAGACATGCCTGAAGTAATATCATGCAACATGTACTTTCTGGGACACTGAGGGGCTTAACCCATATCACATACTAATATATTATCACTGGTTAATATCTGACCAACTCTGACTACAGACATAAGTATTCTACACGAGCTTCTTGGAGATCAGAAATGGTAACTTAGGGGGCCTTATACCTGCTATGGCTCCTGGCCTCTTAACTTGCAGAGTAAATGTTTCACAGAAAAAATGGATAACTCTCATTCAACACCCACTTTCTCTTCCCATGTCTTGTTCTGTTTGATTCTCCTCATCCATGGCCCTTTTGTGTTTTACTTACCCATGCATCCCTTTAAAACCAGTTGTTCACTTTCAAACCAGTCCTCTCCTTTGCTTAAAAACAGAGTTTTGGACAGTTTGAAGATATGACTGGTAATATGGCTTCCCCACCAGTAACTCAGACAATAAAAAGTCTAGCTGCAATGCAAGAGACCTGGGTTTGATCCCTGGGTTGGGAAGATCCCCTGAAGAAAGAAATGGCACCCCACTCCAGTACTCTTGCCTGGAAAATCCCATGGATGGAGGAGCCTGGTCTGTTACAGTCCATGTGATTGCAAAGAGTCAGACACGACTGAGCAATTTCACTTTCACGTGGGTCATCAGTTTATGTAAGTGCCAGATGACTTTTCTGTGTGCGCAGTCACTTAAGTCATGTCCAGTTCTTTGTGACATCATGGATTGTAGCCTGCCAGGCTCCTCTTTCCATGGGATTCTACAGCTAAGAAAACTCAGCTGGGTAGCTCTTCCAGGGGATCTTTCCCACCCAGGGACAGAACTCTCATCTCCCACCTCTCCGCATTGCAGACAGATTATTTACTGCTGAGCCACTGGGTAAGCCCACCAGATAATGTGAGGAAATTACATTTTAAATTACTTTTTAACCAGGCTTTATTTATTTGGCCCTAAGATAGTTTTGCATAGGTGAATCTTACTTTCTTACTCAAAATACAAAAACTTAATTATTACATCATGTTCACAATTATAATATGTTGTCATTTTAAATTTAATTAGAAAAAGAGGGCAAGATACACAAAACGTGAGTGTACAGAACTTTCCTTCCATAACTGAACCAGGGATAGAACATAAGTCAGTTTTATTCCTCACCTGGGAAAACTGATATAGCTTCCTCTATATCCACTCTTGTTATATGCAGTAGAATAAATAATAAGAAAGTGACTCTATTTGTAAAGGAGAATGGTTCAGAAAACCTTGAGTAGAAATTTCAAATAACATGGTAGTTACAAACTGAGTGACTTATTTGTCATGGAATCAATAAAGCTATATGTGAGAGGTGATGGCAGAAAACTAGACAAAAAAAAAATGTATAATACAGCGATAAAAATATACCTGGAAATGTTATGAAACAAATTTGAAACCTATTTCATTGCTTGAATGGAGTCTGTGTTCAGAATGATAAGAGAAGGCATTCTGTATTTTCTATCTCAATGATCTTTTGTAATTTATACCACAAGAATATCATGGGACACTTCCCAGCGGGGCTTATGCTGTGCACTCTGTGTGTTCTGAAACAAGCCCTGGGCTTGGAATTAGTGAAGTAATTGATAAATGTAAAGCTTCAGCATGACACATAATTTAATTTTCAAATGTTGAAACGTTTCAGCATCTCAGAGGTGCACTGCTATCGTAGCTGGTGTTTCTTCTTGCATCACAGTGCAACTGAGATGTGATTCTTTTCTTTCAAATTAAATAACTTCCCACTGCTTTTTTCTGAAAGATGCTGTTTTCTGACAAAGTCACTTTGCGCATGGCCACTCTAGAAATGAGTATTGTGGTGGAACCTCAGATCCTCTAGAAAGTGATTTACTTCCCAATTTATTTAGAGCAATCATTTTGTTTTTAACCCCTGGGGTGAAATTTAGATTTCTACATGTGGAGAAGATTCAGCAAGTTTGTAATGAATAAAGGCACTTGAAAATGATAACAAGTCAAAGAGGGACAAAGGTTAGTACTTCATATTATAACCTTCCAAACTGACTCTTTAGTTTGTCAAATGTGAATAGGAAAACCTGTTTCTATATCTACATTGACTTTTTATGTTGTTTCAGGAATAAGAAAATCTGACAGCATTCCCTACTCTCCATCAGGGAAGAAAATTAAAGGAAACTGCAAACACTGTAATTACAGTTGCCTAGTCTCAATATGTGTGTGTACTCACACACAATTCTCAAGCTACCCTGATCTTCAGAGTGAAATGATTTTTGAGAGTTGGTAAAACAGTTATAGCAGTCAAAATTGGTAGTTTGGAGAGAAAAAAGAACAAACATAACATTAAGAGAGATTGTTTTATTCCTTCTGCAGCATATTAGAAATAAGTTTTGCTAATACAGTATGTAATAGCACATCTGAATGTGTGTGTGTGTGTGTGTGTATTCTTGTTGCTGTTGCTCAGTGGCTAAATCATGTCTGACTCTTTGCAACCCCATGTACTGCAACATTCAAGGCTTCCCTGTCCTTCACCATCTCCCGGTGAAGTTTGCTCAGACTCATGTCCATTGGAGTCAGTGATGCCATCCAACTCTCTTTTCCAATGAGTTGGCTGTTTGTATCAGGTGACTAAAATTTTGGAACTTCAGCATCAGTCCTTCCAATGAATATTCAGAGTGATTTCCTTTAGGATTGATTGGTTTTATCTCCTTGCTCTCCAAGGGACTCTCAAGAGTCTTCTTCAACACCATATTTCAAAAGCATCAAATCTTTGGTGCTTAGCCTTCCATATGGGCCGACTCACATATCCATACATGACTACTGGAAAAACCATCAGTTCAGTTCAGTCGCTCAGTCGTGTGTGACTCTTTGCGACCCCATGAATCACAGCACACAGGCTTCCCTGTCCATCACCAAGTCCTGGAGTTCACACAGACTCACGTCCATTGAGTCCGTGATGCCATCCAGCCATCTCATCCTCGGTCGTCCCCTTCTCCTCCTGACCCCAATCCCTCCCAGCATCACAGTCTTTTCCAATGAGTCAACTCTTCACATGAGGTGGCCAAAGTACTGGAGCTTCAGCATCAGCATCATTCCTTCCAAAGAAATCCCAGGGTTGATCTCCTTCAGAATGGACTGGTTGGATCTCCTTGCAGCCCAAGGGACTCTCAAGAGTCTTGTTCAACACCACAGTTCAAAAGCATCAATTCTTCCATGCTCAGCCTTCTTCCCAGTCCAACTCTCACATCCATACATGACCACAGGAAAACCATAGCCTTGACTAGACGGACATTAGTGGGCAAAGTCATGTCTCTGCTTTTGAATATACTATCTAGGTTGGTCATAACTTTTCTTCCAAGTAGTAAGCGTCTTTTAATTTCATGGCTGCAGTCACCATCTGCAGTGATTTTGGAGCCCAGAAAAATAAAGTCTGACACTGTTTCTACTGTTTCCCCATCTATTTCCCATGAAGTGATGGGACCAGATGCCATGATCTTCGTTTTCTGAATGTTGAGCTTTAAGCCAACTTTTTCACTCTTCTCTTTCACAAGAGGCTTTTTAGCTCCTCTTCACTTTCTGCCATAACGGTGGTGTCATCTGCATATAGCTTTGACTATTTGGACCTTTGTCGGCAAAGTAATGTTTCTGCTTTTTTAATGTGCTATCTGGGTTTGTCATTGCTCTTCTTCCAAGAGGCAAGCGTCTTTTATATATAGACATGCATATATAACATACATATATATGATGTATGTATATATCCTTGTAAATGTCTTCATTAGATGTTTGATCATTTTCAATATGGTAATGAAATGTGGTTTTATAAGTAATTTTTCCCTATGAAATTATTGACAATTCAGCAGGAAAATAAGATGGACAGGGAGGCCTGGCGTGCTGTGATTCATGGGGTCACAAAGATTGGACACGACTGAGCGACTGAACTGAAGTAACTAATACTTTCACTTTCAAATATAAGAATACATTTCATGTTAATATAAAAACCTTTTACAAACCACCATGAAAAATAAAACCTAACATGAAACCAGTAGAATAAATCACAAAGGATATGTGAGAGGATAATTCAGCTAAAATAAAACAATAGTGATAAAGAAAACAAACCCAGTGGAAATGGTCAATGAACACCCAAAAGATGGTTCATCTCATGAGTTACCCACAGAAATCAAATTAAAACTAGAGTAACGTATTTAGTCTACCTTCTGCTGCTTGAGAGCTTCCCTGATAGCTTAGTTGGTAAAAAAAAAAAAAAAAAAAAAAAATTGCCTACAATGCAGGAGACCCTGGTTCAATTCCTGGGTCAGGAAGATTTGCTGGAGAAGGGATAGGCTATCCACACCAGTATTCTTGAGCTTCACTTCTGGCTCAGTTGGTAAAGAATCCGCCTGCAATGCGGGAAACCTGGGTTCGTTCCCTGGTTTGGGAAGATCCCCTGAAGAAGGGAAAGGCTACCCGCTCCAGTATTCTGACCTGGAGAATTCCATGGACTGTATAGTCTATGGGGTCACAAACAGTCCAATGTGACTTTCACTTTCACTTTTCTGCTGCTTGATATGAATTAATAATTGTTTATTAATATTGATATCGATTTTATATAATTTATGAGGCATGCTCTTTAGCGGTATAATTAGAGGATAAAAATTAAAATTTACATACAATTTGAACTCAGAATTTTCCTATGAGAAGGGAACATTACATTACAGGTATCACCATTAAAGATGCTTAGCTTAAATGATGACTCTGACAATGAATATGTGAAAAATTAAAGTCAACCATGAGTGTGTGGGGTTATTCCAGTAATATTCAGTATAACTCAGTATTAACAACTATAAGGCAGGTAAAGAGAAAAAGAGAATGAGCCCAGCAGTCAGGCAAATAAAAGGAAATTTATTAAAGAGAAATGAGAGGGTTACTGGCCCTTGAGAGAACCAATAACCCACCCTTCCTCTTATACTCCATAGATGGGAAACTGGGTCCCCTGAAGACAGGTAGTTAGCTTATCTTTAGCCTGCAACTGGAGTCTGGCGGTCATGTAGTCTTGAGAGAGCCCCCGAGGTGTCCCATGGTAGGGCAGTCCATAGTCTTGGAAAGGAAGTGCTAGCAGAAAAAACAGAATGTCCCTCGAGAAATGTGGTCAGTCTCATGGGTCACCATAACTTCATCTTTTGTTTGAGAGGTCAACATAATGAGCCATTTTAACAAGAAGCCCCCTTGCAGACCCTATCAGTACCTTTACTAATGCAGTTAATCACATCTGTAAGACAAAGATGAAAATTCATAACATCCCCTCCAAATTGGAAAGGGATTTGGTAAATCTCAGTATCTTTTTTTTGTTGTTGTTCTTGTTTGATAAATAGAAATAGTAAAGACATTACTTTGCAAAACTAATAGTTGGCTCTTTTCCATATGGAATCTCCTTCCCTATTTGCTATTAGTTGTACATCCCAGTGGTTTCGCTCCTGAAAACGTCTCAAACCTGCATGCTCCTCCAGTTTCACTGCTAATGCTTAGCTTAGCCTTTTGTATTATGTGTCATTTAGATATTACAACCACCTTCTAATTTTTTTTCTGCTATTTTTCTCATTCCTTTTCCATGTTGCTGTCATAGTGATCTTGCCAAAATGCAAATCATATTTTATTTCCCTGTTAAAAAATTAATCGTTACTCAGCACCGGCTGAAGAAGCTCCTAATTTCTGAACACAACATACTAGACATGCCATGTTTGGGTATCTGGACAACCCCCTAACTTTTGCTTTCTGTCTTTGTCACATTATAGTGGAAGTTCCAACTGTACTGAACTAAATTTGGGGGCCATCAACTCTCAGAACTTGTGGTATTTTTCAGATATCATCATTGTGGCTTAGAATGGTTTTCATACTCTATTCATCCTCAAAGAGACAAGATTTAATGCAAGCATCAACTCCTTTGGTGGCTCAGATGGTAAAGATCCACCTGAAATGTGGGAGACCTGGGTTTGATCCCTGGGTCAAGAAGATCCCCTGGAAAAGGGAATGGCAACCCACTCCAGTATTCTTGCCTGAAGAATTCCAAAGATAGAGAAACCTGGCGAGCTACAGTCCACAGGTTGAAAAGAGTTGGACATGATTGAGAGACTAACAGTTTCACTTTCAACTCCTTTGAGAAATCTGTTCAGACCCTCAGAAGTGAGAGAATTCTCTGTGATTTCACAGTATCCTCTTTTGGTCAGTAATACAGCATTTCCATTATATGATGAATGGTGATTTACATCTCCTTGAGAGAGAGAGATTATATTTCATTCAGTTTTGTATTCTTAGTAGCAGCACTGTGTCTGGGAAATAATAGACACTGCCAAGTATATGTAGAAAAAATTGACTAATAGTTGTTCTAGAATCCTATTTATCATAAGGCTCCATGGAATGAGAGCATAGTTAGGAATACAATAATCCACCCTTGATGTCTACAGGATCCTCATGTGGAACTGAGGACCAGCTGAAATTTACCAGTCTGTAAGGGACTTGAACATCCACAGACTCTCCATGAGTCCTAGGACCAGTTCCCCTTGGATAACAATGGACAATTTGTGCTGTTCAGAGTTTCATACTTCAGATAAGTCTTCATTCTTTTCTTTCCCTTCCCTTCCCTTCCTTTCTTTTTCTCTTCCTCAAAATAAATTCATTTGGTGAAATGAAACAACAGTAAAAACAGACCAGAGATGATTCATCCATGCCTCCCATCACCCAACACATGTTCACATCCTTTCCCTTTGAGGACTCAGTCCCATGGGTGTGGTGCAGAGGAAACCCAGTGGGATGCTGCACAAATGGTGGGTTTATTTCACATCTGAGGAGCAGCGACTTTATGCATCCCAAATCTTTTATAAGCAAGCAGAACTCTCGACTCTTTGCCCTGGTAAGAGACATCATATCTGTCTTCCAAGAAACTAGAAGTGAAATCTTCTTGAAAGATAGTCACAGACAAAATAAGTAGTATCTCTGAACTCAAAATATGCAAGAACACAAGCCCATAAATAATGATCTCTCTGTTCATAGATCACCTCTCTTATTTTCTATCCTTCATACATTATTAGCTGTGTAAACTAAAGTTAATTCTTTGTACCACAGTTTTCTCATGTGTCAATAATAAGAACAAGAGTACTTAAACCATAGTGTCATTGCAAAGAAGTTGCATTGAGTATTTATAATACATACATGTGTTATATTTGTATTTATAATACATATAAAGTTCCTGTAGTTGAACTTTTTTTTTTAATCAGGAAAAGATAGCTTTATTTCAATTTTACACATAAGAAAAAATGTAAGGTCACTAATTAAACACACTCTACTTTGAGATTTACTATTAAAACATTCAACTTATTTCACCTTGGAAAGCTGATAAATTAAGTAGAGAAAGTTTTTTTTTGAAGGGCCATAGAAGGACCAGACATTTGCTTTAGAAGAGTGGGCAAAGGTGAAGTGAAGGTCACATATAAATTAAACTAATAGTACATTCTCTTTAACTGCCTTAGGACACACTAAGGGAGCTTGCTACAATGAGCCTGTCTTAAACAATAATGGTAGAGAGTACATTAGAAGGATAACATCCCACAGAGATTTAATTATGATACTTATTAACATCTGTGTTTTTCAGCAACAGTTTCTTATAACTCTCTAACTCACCTCTTTTTCCTCACCTCCCATTATCTATGGAATTTACTAGTTTCTCATTATTCTACAGTGCTCTTTATATAATTAGTATTATCTTTATAGTTATCATTTTCATTGTCATTGGTTCTTAGCTTCTCCCCTTGGTCTACTATAGTATAACCTTACAATGATTCTGCCTTTAGGCTCTCACCTTTCCTGTTTACTCTTTTTTTCTATTTCCAAAGCATATTTCCTCAATTATATATCAGTATTACTCATTCCATTATTTTATAAATTTTTAGTTCTAGCCTATGTGCAGAATCTAAGCTTCACAAAATCCTGAAAGATGATGCTGTGAAAGTGCTGCACTCAATTTGCCAGCAAATTTGGAAAACTCAGCAGTGGCCACAGGACTGGAAAAGGTCAGTCTTCATTCCAATCCCAAAGAAAGGCAATGCCAAAGAATGCTCAAACTACCACACAATTGCACTCATCT
>SJXQ01001399.1:309770-320916 GCA_006408695.1 Aepyceros melampus | reverse complement strand
GGAGGGATTGGGGGCAGGAGGAGAAGGGGACGACGGGGGATGAGATGGCTGTATGGCATCACGGACTCAATGGACGTGAGTCTGAGTGAACTCCGGGAGTTGGTGATGGGCAGGGAGGCCTGGCATGCTGCGATTCATGGGGTCACAAAGAGTCGGACACGACTGAGCGACTAAACTGAACTGAACTGATAGAATATGAGTCATTTCTAATATGACTTGATGCTAACTCTAGAATTTTTCTTCAATCTCTAGTATTGTTTTATTTTGTGAACTGATTCTGCACATTTAGGCCTCCACACCTTTGGTCCCACTGTTCCCTCAGCTTGAAATCCTTTAACTTTTTGATTATCTGTGGAAATCCTTGTAATATCGCAAAGGTCCAAACCAGTCACTGCTGTCTGAAAACTCCCTTCCAGGGATACACTGAGGCTTATTCATTTTCAGTGTTCCTTTCATTGTAAAATCATTTCTAACTACAAGATCCTTATACTCATAATCTATTCCTTTCTTTATAGTCCTCCACTTTCAATTTCTAATCATCTAGTTTGTCTCTACTTGCCAACATATTCCAGTAATTCTCTTTAAGCATATGGATTGATGCTTATTTTCTCACAGCCTTAGAATCTAATTAGTAACTTTCTTTTGGATATTTGATTTGGACTCTTTCATTAGGGCAAAGGCTAACAGAGTTCTGCCAAGAGAACACACTGTTCATAGGAAACACCCTCTTCCAGCAACACAAGAGAAAACTCAACCCATGGACATCACAAGATAGTCAATACCGAAATCAGACTGATTATATTCTTTATAGCCAAAGATGGACAAGCTCTGTATAGTTAGCAAAAAACAAGACTGGGAGCTGACTTTGGCTCGATCATGAACTCCTTATTGTCAAATTCAGACTTAAATTGAAGGAAGTAGGGAAAACTATTAGGCCACTCAGGTATGGCCTAAATAAAATCCCTTACAATTATACAGAGGAAGTGACAAATAGACTCAAGGACTTAGATCTGATAGACAGAGTGCCTGAAGAACTATGAACAAAGGTTTGTAACATTGTGCAGGAGGCAGTGATTAAGACCATACTCAAGGAAAATAAGTGCAAAAAGACAAAAGGTTGTCTGAGGAGGCCTTACAAATAGCTGAGAAAAGAACAGAAGTAAAAGGCAAAGTAGAAAAAGAAAGATATATCCATCTGAAAAAGCTGGCTTAAAACTCAGAATTCAAAAAACTAAGATCATGGCATCTGGCCCCATCACTTCATGGCAAATAGATGGAGAAGCAATGGAAAGAGTGGCAGACTTTATATTCTTGGGTTGCAAAATCACTTCAGATGGTGACTGCAGCCATGAAATTAAAAAAGACACTTGCTCTTTGGAAGAAAAGCTATGACAAACATAGACAGCATACTAAAAAGCTGTGCACCTGATTTTGGCCACCTGATGTGAAGCACTGACTCCTTAGAAAGCACCCTGATAATGGAAAAGATTAAAGGCAGGAGAAGGGGATGACAGAAGATGTGGCAGTTGGATGGCATCATCGACTCGATGGACATGAGCTTGAGCAAGCTCTGGGAGTTGGTGATGGACAGGGAAGCCTGGCATGCTGCAGTTCATGGGATCTTGAAGAGTCAGAAATGACTGGCTGGCTGAATTGAACTGAACTGATACCCATCTGAATGAAGAGTTCTAAGGAAGAGCAAGGAAAGATAAAGCCTTCCTAAGTGATCAATGCAAAGAAATAGAGGAAAAAAGTAGAATGGGAAAGACTAGAGATCTCTTCAAGAATATTACAGATACAAAGGGAACTTTTCGTGCAAAGATGGGTAAAATAAAGGACAGAAATGGTATACACCTAACAGAAGCAGACTATTCTGTTAAGAAGAGCTGGCAAGAATACACAGAAGAACTACACAAAAGATATCTTAATGACCCAGATAACCATGATAGTGTGATCACTCACCTAGAACCAGACATCCCAGAATGCGAGTCAAGTGGACCTGATGAAGCATCACTATGAAGAAAGCTTGTGGAGATAATTGAATTCCAACTGAGTTGTTTCAAATCCTAAAAGATGATGCTGTGAAAGCATTGCACTCAATATGCCAGCAAATTTGGAAATCTCAGCAGTGGCCATAATGAAATTAAAAAAGACACTTGCTCTTTGGAAGAAAAGCTATGACAAACATAGACAGCATACTAAAAAGCTGTGCACCTGATTTTGGCCACCTGATGTGAAGCACTGACTCCTTAGAAAGCACCCTGATAATGGAAAAGATTAAAGGCAGGAGAAGGGGATGACAGAAGATGTGGCAGTTGGATGGCATCATCGACTCGATGGACATGAGCTTGAGCAAGCTCTGGGAGTTGGTGATGGACAGGGAAGCCTGGCATGCTGCAGTTCATGGGATCTTGAAAGTCAGAAATGACTGGCTGGCTGAATTGAACTGAACTGATACCCATCTGAATGAAGAGTTCTAAGGAAGAGCAAGGAAAGATAAAGCCTTCCTAAGTGATCAATGCAAAGAAATAGAGGGAAAAAGTAGAATGGGAAAGACTAGAGATCTCTTCAAGAATATTACAGATACAAAGGGAACTTTTCATGCAAAGATGGGTAAAATAAAGGACAGAAATGGTATACACCTAACAGAAGCAGACTATTCTGTTAAGAAGAGCTGGCAAGAATACACAGAAGAACTACACAAAAGATATCTTAATGACCCAGATAACCATGATAGTGTGATCACTCACCTAGAACCAGACATCCCAGAATGCGAGTCAAGTGGACCTGATGAAGCATCACTATGAAGAAAGCTTGTGGAGATAATTGAATTCCAACTGAGTTGTTTCAAATCCTAAAAGATGATGCTGTGAAAGCATTGCACTCAATATGCCAGCAAATTTGGAAATCTCAGCAGTGGCCATAGGACTGGAAAAGGTCAGTTTTTATTCTAAACTCAAAGAAAGGCACTGTCAAAGAATGTCCAAGCTACTGCACAATTGCACTCATCTCATACACTAGCAAAGTAATGCTCAAAATCCTCCAAGGTGGCTTCAACAGTACATGAACTGAGAACTTCCAGAAGTTCAAGTTGTATTTAGAGAAGGAAGAGGAATCAGTGATCAAATTTGCCAACATCCATTTATTCATTGAAAAAGCAAGAGAGTTCCAAAAAAACATTGACTTCTGCTTCATTGACTATGTTAAAGCCTTTGACTGTGTGGATCACAACAAACTGTGGAAAAGTCTTAAAGATGGGAATACCAGACCATCTTACCTGCCTCCTGAGAAACTTGCATTCAGGTCAAGAAGCAACAGTTAGAAACAGACATGAAACAATGGACTAGTTCCAAATTGAAAAATGAGTATGTAGAGGCTGTATATTATCACTCTGCTAATTTGACTTCTATGCAGAGTACATCATGAGAAATGCTGCGCGAATGAAGCGCAAGCTGGAATCATAATTGCTGGGAGAACTACCATTAACTTCAGATATGCAGATAACACCACCCTTATGGCAGAAAGCTAAGACAAACTAAAGAGCCTCTTGATGAAGGTGAAATAGGAGAGTGAAAATGTTGACTTAAAACTCAACATTCAAAAAACAAAGATCATGGCATCTGGTCCCATTATTTCATGGCAAATAGATGGGGAAACAATGGAAACAGTGAGAGATTTTATTTTCTTGGGCTCCAAAATCACTGTAGACTCTAGCCAAGAAATTAAGAGATGCTTGCCCCTTGGAAGAAAAGCTATGACAAACCTAGACAGTTTATTAAAAAACAGAGACATCGCTTTGCCAACAAAGATCTGTACAATCAAAGCGGTTTTTTTTTCCCAATAGTCATGTATGGATAGGAGAGTTGGACTGTAAAGAAAGCTGAGCACCTAAGAATTGATGCTTGTGAGCTGCGGTGTTGGAGAAGACTCTTGAGAGTCCCTTGGACTGCAAGGATCAAACCAGTCAATCCTAAAGGGAAACAATCCTGAATATTCATTGGAAGGACTGATGCTGAAGCTGAAGCTCCAATATTTGGCTACTAATGCAACAGCCAACTCATTAGAAAAGACCTTGATGCTGGGAAAGATTGAAGGCAGGAGGAGAAGGGGACAACAGAGGATAAGATGGTTGGATGGCATCACTGACTCAATGGATATGAGTTTGAGCAATCTCCAGGAGATGGTGAAGGACAGGGAAGCCTGGAGTGCTGCCGCCCATGGCATTGCAAAGAGGGATGTGACTGAGTGAATGAACAACAACAACAAAGCAACAGACTTTGCCTAGCTTCTTTTCTCTGAGCATTGCTGACTCTTGCATCTAGGGTTATGACCCTACAAGTCTAGAAGGAAATCATGAATGCATCACAACTCTACCTTCCACTTTTTAAAATCTAACACACATTTTTGAATAAGTAATTTATCATCTTGATAATCAGATGATAGGACAAACATAAAAAAAAAAAGATTATCCTTTAAATTATCCTGTATATTAAAAAGCAGTTGAAGCAAAATTCATGTCAACCAACAAAATGAAAATAACATAAATGGTAACTAACATTAAGTTAGAGGTTATTAAAAATCAGGGCTACAATGCATAGGATCGAAGAGAAAATTTGCTCTAGAAAGAAAATATGTAGAACATGAATGAGTAAAAATAGTAAACATTGAGAATATTGAGGGTCATAATATCTTTCTAAAATTTGCCTTATACGTATTTAGTAAAATGAAGAGAAAATATAATACATGCCCTTTGAATACACCCGATGGCATACGTACCTGTCTTGTCCTGAGCCTTTGTAACCAGAGCAGTTGCCCTAGTTTCTTCTTGGATGCTGGAACTGGGCTTCCCCTGGCTACCCTGCCTTTGGATTAGCTATGTTATTTTACTTCTCATGAAGCATGAGTCAAATGAGCTTCTAATGGCACTAGAGGATCTCAGATTACTCTGCTGGTCAATAGCTTGTCTCAAATGCCAGTGAACTCAAGAAGGTTAATTTATTTGAATGAACCAATAGGTAATTATCCAGGGCCATCTCCTCTTCTAATCTCCTCTTATTCCACCAACTATCCCCATCCTTCAGCACAGTTTTCCACAAATAATCAAATGGGCCCACCCAAAGGAGCTGCTTGGAATAATCAGGATCACAGAGGAGATCTTCTGAGGACCTGGCTCCAATTTGTATTCACTTTTACTAGTCTGCTCCTACTCCAGGCAAAGTTTTCTTTCTTTCCTCTCCAACGCCTTTCCTGTAATAATTCATTTCTTTTAAAATTCAAATAGCAGGTGCTAGAGTTTTCTTAGCCATGTGAAGCCCAGGCAGGAAATAGGCACATTTGTTAAAGAAAAGTGACATATTTGAATTTTGATGGGAAAGAAAACAGTGCTTCAATTTATAAACAAAATGTTAGACTTTCCTCCCGAGTATTATTACTTTATGGATGTCTATTTGTAATAGCCTTATGTAAAATTTGCAGTAAGATAACACAGAGGAAGAAAATTTAATATATCTGCCTTATTGCCATTGGATAGAGATAATTGACTGTATTTCTAAATCAAAATAATCAGGTTTCAGAATAACTGTGTAACTTAGCCAGGAAATATTACTCACTTAATGCAAGTCTTTAATAAAAACCCATTTATTCCTTTATTTATTCCTATTTTTAGAACTTGATTATTGACATTTAATTGGGTATTTCTGATATTTTCCTAAGATTAATGCAAGACTATGAGAAAAGTTTCCTCTACTTAAACTCTAATTTACTCATTATATTATCTTTTGGAATCATTTTCATACTTGATTTTGAAAACTATCAACTTACTCTGTTTGGAATATTGTTTCTATATGTTACATCAAACTGCTGGTATGATTGAATTACTGTCCATGTAGTAACAGACTTAATAAATTGATGAAAGAATTGAATAAAGTAAAATACACTAATCTTAAATCTGCTCATGAATCCTTACCCAAACCATTCTTTATATTCTTTAGAATGAAATTTAGGCAGATTACTCAATAACTCTGTAGATAGATAGACAAATAGCCTTTCATGTATTATTCTAGCATAAACTCTCCAATGCCACTGATTAAATGCTCAATTTAGAAATAAAAATTATAATGAAGAGGAAACATCATTCTTGTTATTATGGAAGAAATTTTGACAATATTCTTTGTTTTCATTACTGAAATTTGATTTAGCAGTTTGGTAAAAATATTGAATTCTTTAGCAAATACATCAATATTTCAGATTTCAATGTGCCATCATTTTATTGCTTATCTGGATGGCTACAGGGTCTCCCCAAGAAAGAAGTCTTGTTTTTCACAGAATGCTTTTCTTTATTGGAAGCCTTGATTTCAAATCACGGGTAGTCGTAAGGCAGAGTTCCTAAATGTTATAGCTAATGCAGAGTTTTTCTAAACACAAGGTTCTGAGAGGAAATCAAACATATAAACTTGAAAGTTCTCTTTGCCAGGGAATTATTTCAGGCAACTATTATTAAGTGTCTCTATGTTAAGAGTTCCTTCGAAGAGAGAAGACATAGCCAATGATGGTATATTAAGCATGTCACATACGAGTTCTGTACTTGACTCTAGGGTACAGAAGGAAGTAAACCAGACAATTTCTACAATCTCATGAAGCCCACAATATAGAAGATGAGATGAGTCTTAAAGAATTAAAGTGTTGTTTAGTGGTTATTGTGGTAAACATGGCACATTGTAAGAAGGTAATATATGGACCCCACTCTAGTCTGCAGGTATTGAAGTCTTTACTGATGAATGAACAATTAACCTGAGTTGGAACTGAAGGAGGTAGAACTGACTAGGCAAGGCAGTGACCAAATTAAGCAGTATTAAATTTAAAGTGATTTTTATAATATAAATGTAACAGAATATTACTCAGCGATAAAAAGGAGCACATTTGAGTCAGTTCTAATGAGGCAGATGAACCTAGAACCTACTATACAGAGTGAAATGAGTCAGAAAGAGAAAGTATAATATAGACTATGTGTATTTTTAAAGAAAGTTTTACAAATTAGTTATTCGTAATCATTTGAAAATGTAGAATGACATGACTACATATGAACAAAGACCAGATGGCAAATCAATCAAGTGATGAACACTAGAATAATTGGGAAAGGAAGAACTTGAGCTAAAGGATCAGTAGTTTTGAAGTAAGTGAAAGAAGGGGAACAGTTTTCTCATTCCACTTGCTCAATATCCCCCAGTGTTTGTGTAGGACCTAGTATGTCCCAGCAACTGTGTTGAATGATAGGATACAAAACATACGAAGAATCAATTCTCTGCCTTGAGGATCTCATAATAAAGGAAGGTTGACCAATATATTTCAAAACATGTCAATACAACATGAGTAACCTTGACAGAGATGGGGTCACTGCCCTGAGACGAGAGTAAATAACTGTGCAAAGAAATTGGAGAATAATTTACAGAGGAGATCATGATAACAGTAACTAATTATTACTCTAAGTGCTAACTCAAAATTAACTCATTTCAACTTCATGTCGACATTTTGGTAGAGATTACCAGTAGACTCCATTAGCAAGTGAGAAAACTGAAGCATGCAGAAGTAAAGGAACTTTTTTAAGGTTGTATAGTCAGTAAATGGTGAAGACAGGATTCAATTATAGAAAGTCTGACTCCAAAGTCCACATTTTTAACCACTACTCCTGGATACTTAAAATCATCATTCTTGCACTGGAAATGAAACAGGACACTACTGCGTGTGTAAAAGCAGCTGACACCCACTACACTCTAGTGTGCTGTGAGCATCTTGGGGATAAACAGTTTCCAGGATCTGTTTCTCAGCTGTGTAGACTTGGGAATTCAACATCACTTGTCCATACTAAGGTAATTTAATATAGTGGCTAACTAATGCTGATCAGTCATGCTAAAATAACTGGTCTGGAGCAGCCATGGGAGAACAGAGTTTGAAGACAGACACAACAAAATTTGCATCTTAACTCTACCTTATACTCACTGCTTGTTCTTGACCAAAATGTTTCAAGTCTCAAAGTCAAACTAACCTACTGGTTCCTTGTGCTGTGTTTGTGTGTGTATCTGGCTGAAAGCTATTGCTACAGCACCTGGAGAAACCTGTAATCAGGATGGTAATTGCAGTGATTGTAGCTGATTGTAATTTATATACACCTGACACAAGCATTCATCAGGATTATATTTCTTCTGGATACTGTAGTTGGCACACTGCCAATGTTGTCCTCTGTTTTTCCAGTTTCTGTGGGGCAGATACTGTTGTTAGGCTCCATTTCCCAGATGGGAAAACGGAGGCATACTGAAGTGAAACACAGCTCTTTCTTGATGAGTGTCATTCCCTTCTGAGTGACTCACTATTTCTCAAAATATGTAAATACATATATCCGGTTACAGGCTGCCGGAATCGGCATCATTTAGGTGACTCTGCTTTGTGCCATCATAGGTTTGTTTGATAGTTCAGTGTTTATGGTTACTACATATGGAGTGGAACAGAAAGAGAGGAATTGACAGTGTTACTAAGGTTTTTACTTTTTGGAAGGTGTTCTATGGTGATGTTGGTAAACTAGGAAACAGTGTGGTGAGTGATTTGGTAAGTTAAATTTTAGATACACTGACTTGTTAATGATAGCTAACCTGATTGTTCCTAGATTTAGGCATCTGAATATATAAAATACATAACTGTCTTTTGCAAATATAATTGCAAAAAAATCTTTAAAAGCAATGCAGCTCATAAGACAAAATGAAATGTGTTCTACCTTCTCTTTCTTTTTCTAAATCTATAATTCTATTACTTCAGTTCAGTTCAGTCGCTCAGTCATGTCCGACTCTCTGCCACCCCATGGAATGCAGCACGCTCCCTGTCACCAATTCCCAAAGAGTTTACTCAAACTCATGTCCATTGAGTCGGTGATGCCATCCAACCATCTCATCCCCTTCTCCTCCCACCTTCAATCTTTCCCATCATCAGGGTCTTTTTAAATCAGTCAGTTCTTCACATCAGGTGGCCAAAGTATTGGAGTTTCAGCTTCAGCATCAGTCCTTCCAATGAATATTCAGGACTGATTTCCTCTAGGATGGACTGGTTGGATCTCCTTGCTGTTCAAGGGACTCTCAAAAGTCTTCTCCAAAACCACAGTTCAAAAGCATCAATTCTTTGGTGCTCAGCTTTCTTTATAGTCCAACTCTTTACCAATATAATTTCTATGCAATTCATGGGGTCGCAGAGTTGGACACGACTGAATAACTGAGCTGAACTGAACTGAACATATCTGTAAAAATATCATTGTAGACACAAGTAAAATTACATTAGGGTAATTGGAGGTAAAATTGGAGGTAATTGGAGGTAAAATTCTGAGTTCAAATAGTATGTAAATTTTAATTTTTATCCTCTAATTATACCGCTAAAGAGCATGCCTCTTATATAAAATTAATATCAATATTAATAAACAATTATTAATTCATATCAAGCAGCAGAAAAGTGAAAGTGAAAGTCACATTGAACTCTTTGTGACCGGAATTCTCTAGGTCAGAATACTGGAGCGGGTAGCCTTTCCCTTCTTCAGGGATCTTCCCAAACGGGGGAATGAACCCAGGTTTCCCACATTGCAGGTGGATTCTTTACCAACTGAGCCAGAAGTGAAGCCCAAGAATACTGGTGTGGATAACCTATCCCTTCTCCAGCAAATCTTCCTGACCCAGGAATTGAATCAGGGTCTCCTGCATTGTAGGGAATTTTTTTTTTTTTTTAACCAACTAAGCTATCAGGGAAGCTCTCAAGCAGCAGAAGGTAGACTAAATAAGTTACTCTAGTTTTAATTTGATGTCTGTGGGTAACTCATGAGATGAACCATCTTTTGGGTGTTCATTGACCATTTCCACTGGGTTTGTTTTCTTTATTGCTATTGTTTTATTTTAGCTCAATTATCCTCTCACACATCCTTTGCAATTTATTCTACTGGTTTCCTGTTTGGTTTTATTTTTCACGGTGGTTTGTAAAAGGTTTTTATATTAACATGAAATGTATTCTTATATTTGAAAATGAAAGTTTTAGTCACTTTTGTTCAGTTCAGTCGTTCAGACGTGTAGAACTCTTTGCGACCCCATGAATCACAGCACACCAGGCCTCCCAGTCCATCACCAACTCCCGGAGTTCACTCAGACTTACGTCCATTGAGTCAGTGATGCCATCCAGCCATCTCATCCTCTGTCATCCCCTTCTTCTCCTGCCCCCAATCCCTCTCAGCATCAGAGTCTTTTCCAATGAGTCAACTCTTCGCATGAGGTGGCCAAATTACTGGAGTTTCAGCTTCAGCATCATTCCCTCCAAAGAACACCCAGGGCTGATCTCCTTCAGAATGGACTGCTTGGATCTCCTTACAGTCCAAGGGACTCTCAAGAGTCTTCTCCAACACCACAGTTCAAAAGCATCAATTCTTCGGCGCTCAGCCTTCTTCATAGTCCAACTCTCACATCCATACATGACTACTGGAAAAACCATAGCCTTGACTAGATGGACCTTAGTCACTTTGTTGTGTCCTAATCTTTGCAGTCCCAAGGACTGTAGCCCACCAGGCTACTCTGTCCATGAATTCTGCAGACAGGAATACTGGAGTGGGTAGCCATGCCCTCTTCTAGGGGATCTTCCCAAAGCAGTAATTGAATCCAGGTTTCCTGCATTGCAGAGAAATTCTTTACTGTCTGAGCCACCATATTTGTCAATTATATTTTAGCCTTATCTATAGTATCTTCATAATCCAAATTCTGCATTTGCTTATGCACATTTTCCTTTATTCTTTTGAATTTTGTTCCTTTCTTCATTTTTAGTAACAGTAAAATTGTTTTGTTAATTTAATGTGGCTTTGCTTACAATCCATATGTAATGTTTTTATATATGGTGGAGATAGGGATTAATTTTGCTTTTCCTTCTCAAATTGATAAACAGTTGATAAAGACTATTTACTAATTATTTCATTACTTTTTCATTGACTTGAAATTTCATATTTATACTAAGCTTGCTTGATAACCTGCTCTGTCTTTCTGTTATCTTCTCTCTTTTCTCATTCTGACCTTCTATTTTATTTTATTTTATTTTTATTTTTACTTTATTTTACTTTACATTACTGTATTGGTTTTGCCAT